>CAUHTR010006299.1:0-14898 GCA_959609185.1 Schmidtea polychroa
ATCATTATTTACAAATTATTTCTAAAGCATATTTTATTATATTGTAAAATTTAAGGCAAATTAAAAAAATTAATTTTCTTACTTTTTTATAATAAAAAATTGCTAAGTATATTAAAATATAACATTGCTATATATTTCCAACGTTTAACTGGCTTGGAATCGTATTAACCCATAGCACCCATGATAGTCATTGTTTATATTTTTCATTTGTTAATATGAATTTATTTAGTTACCTTTAAGACCCATGGTCATCATTTCCGATCATTTTCCTATTTCCGTCATCACCGATATTATCAAGTTTATCTCTACAGCTAAATAAACAAAGTTTTTTTAGGTAATTTTTACTTCGTTTTGATGACCAATTAAATCTATTTCGCAAATAAAACGTTCGCCTTAATGGGTTAATCATAACTAAATGAAAATAATAATATTCAAACAAATTAACAACTAATAATCGTAATAAAACTGTATCAAAAAGATATTTAAGATCTAAGCCCACTGATCAAAAATATATGTCGGTATTACCTTATTCTGAAGCTTTCAGAGAATTCAAGCATAAGATCCTTAAAGATGTAGATAAGATTATATTTAGGATTATTTCAATGGCTTGCAAGATTGGTAGCATGTTCACTAATAAGTCTCCAACTCTAGTTTGTCTGTGTTCAGAACTCGTGTATCAATTTTCAAGTAATAGGTGTAATACCACATACATCGGAGAGACTGCGCGTCATCTCTGCACTCGAGTTCATGGGCATTGCCGACGGAATGGATTGACCACATTAGTGATCATTTTAGGAAGATTACCAGTAAAAAAATAAGTATTACTCATTTTAAGATCTTGTCGAAGAGTTTGAGTAATAACTGGGAATGAGTAACGTGCGAAGCGTTATTAATTAGATCTTTAAATCCTATAATTAATATTCAAAGTGCCAAGCCCACGGAGATTTTGAATGAATTTAAATAATTTAACTTGTATATTTAATATTTGGGATGATGTTGTTTGTTAAATTTTTGTATAAAAACAATTTTTAAATTTAATTTTTATATTTAAAAATTTTCTTAAAATATCTTTTTGATACAGTTTGATTGCGATTATTAGTTGTTAACTCGTTTGAATATTATTATTTTCATTTAGTTGTTATTAGTACGATTCTTAGCCCGAAGAAGATTGTTTTAACGGTCGAAATATATAGCAATGTTATATTTTAATATACTTAGTTGGGGATGTTCTATTATAAAACTTTGTCTTCGTTCTTTGATTATTTCTTACTTTAACTTATTTTTTATATATTAATATAAATCAATACAAAATTGTTTCACAAATTCATTTATCTACAAATCTTTGTTGTTAATTGGATTAATAAATTTTGATAATATTCTGAGAAATTACCCAAATCACTAATAACAGTTTCAATTTTGATTTTTGAAGGTTTTCTCTTATTTGTGTATTGAGATGGAGTCGATTTAGGCGAGTCTTAATATATGAAAATATGGTTCAAGTTTGCTTGTATAAAAATGACTTGAAAATTTTGCAAAATCAAATATTATTTCAACTCTACAATGACTGCAACTCTTCTATTATCTATAATCCAACACTGAAGTGTTTTGAGAATTCCTTTTTTGAAAAGTGAATTTTGATTGCAAATAATTTTTTCCTATTTTATATTGAATTTGTTTTTAAATTTCACTAAAAATAGGGCAAAAGTTAAAATTTTATTTGGTGTGGTACGCAGATTTCAATTTTTTAGGGCGTGGTTCTTATAGTAAAATGTTTAAGAACGAACGACTGGATTAGATGTTAAAAAATTAAGAAGCAATTTATATCTATATGAATATAAAAAATTTAAATTTTATTAATGGAGTTTTTTATATCAATTTATTGCATTTTGGATCAACTAAAAATCGCCCCTAAAAAATAAAACGTAAGTAAACACATTTATTAATCTAAACCAGGGGTGCATGCACCACTAATGGTACGGGACGAAACAGTCAAATTGGAGTAGTTATTGTGACATTTAGTTGTGCCGCACTATTATCTGTTCAGAAATTAAACATCATTTGCAAATATTAAGCAAATCATTTGATGGTTATTTTTTCGACAGTAAAAATTGGTATGGATCGGAGATGGATACAAAATTCATTTATTTTCAATATGACATTGATAATGAAGATTTACTCAAAGATGATCTTATTGAACTTCAAAGTAAAGCACAGGATGTTTTGGTTTTTCCCAGTAACCTTCAATGGCTTGTGTATGTGTTCCAGTTTCATAGTTAATAAGACCATACAATAGATCCAGTCAAACACATTTTGTTAATTATTGGTAATAGGGTTTTTTGAGATCTATCTAGTACAATCCTTTACTAGGAATATAAATTGTATCAACCATACCAAAAAACCATATTTCATCACCGATGGACCTTCCACGATGATTTTTAGGGTTGTGTCTAAACATGGATTCATCTATTTGTACGATCATACCTTCACCACCCAGTTTCTCATTTTCAAAATTAAAAAATAATGCAATTCTTGATCTTAAAAGATCAAAAAAATTTATTATTATTGGTTCCTAACAACCTGTTATTTCTCGACATTTTTATTAGAGTGATTAGAAAACCAGCATCACAAAATTAACAAATAAGTTTTAAGGTCTAAATCAAATTTTGCTAAACAGGAACCTGATCTCACAGATTTTGTAGTTCTAAATTTATTGCAAAGTGATTCATACACTTCCAGACATATTTATCTTTTTGTCGATTGTGCTGAACCTCAACCATTGTCAGTAAACAATAATTACAAGTTACTGTGCTTCTTAAGATTCCTTTTAGTCTAAAAAACGCAATTAAATTTAGATTTTAAAAACAGGCATTAATAGTAGGGTTTAAACAAAAAGATTTATTTGATAAATTTGTGAGGTAAAAAATCAGTTAATTTCTAGTTGATCCTGCATTTTTACAGTTATTTACAGGGTATTTCAAACATACGCACAAATATTATGTAGAAATATTATATAAATTTCTATGAACAAAATATTTTTAAATTAAAAATAATTGTTGCATAATTTTACTGATTGAATGACTAATTTCAGGAGGATTGGGAATTGATCAAATACTTAAGCATTTTGATTGGGGAACATTACTCGAATATTCATGCAAAAAAGTCAATCGAATCTAGTCGGAATCATTTGTTATGGGTCATTAGTCGTAAAAGTCTTAGTAATTTTCAAACTGCTAGTCCGCCATTATTAGAAACCATCTCTGAAGAAAATGATGATTGTTTCAAGTGAGTGAATAATAACATATGTAGATTATATAGAATGAATAAGTTAAACTATATTTACCGAATACTCTAGTTACTCCTAAATTAAAATATATGTTATGAATATATTATTCACAGGCATATTAAATCCGAGCACATTATTGGGGAACTGTTATCAAAATCAATTTCATTAAAAATCATGAATGTTTAAATTTGACCATATCCGTGAAATCATGCAACATAATAATTGACCTAGCTATTCAACCTATATATGTTTATACGTCAATATAATCTCTGACACTATATAGTCTAAAATAAAATAATACATGAAAATACTTAAAAACAAATTAATTTTATTTTTTCTTGGACTTTTTTTTCTTCAGTAAAACTTACAATAACTCGCACTTTCTGGGTTTATTGCTGTAACATGATGCAACTAAAATTCAACTATAAATTCCAACTGTTTTGGTCCTGTAGTGCATTTCATCGTGCTTCATCTTTGTCAATGCCTGGGAGGAATACTTAGAGTGCAAAAGTTTAGCATTGCTATAATTTATTTACGGAGTAAGGATAAATTGTAGGAATTGAAATCTTCATAAGCTTATTTCATTATTCTTTAATCTATTTAATCGATTGATTCATTAATATTATTATTAAGAAATCGAGTTAATCAAATTGTAAGAGTTATAAAATGATTAATTTATAATTTATATTGGTGAATGAAAGGGGGCTAACTAACTGACTAATTAGCTAACAATACAGATAAAACATAAAATACAAGTTTTGACCGTTTATTGTTTGTAATATCTTTTTTTCAAATTTAAAGGTTATATTTCATTATTAATAATTCAATTGTTTTGAAACCATTAATAAATGATTTGTTTTTTCAGTCTCAATTAGTGGTGAATATGATAATCATACATATTGGATGTGTAATGTACATAGAAATTAGAGATTGAATTCTCTTGCCTTGTATTTATTCTTTGTAGATATCTTTATACATAATCAGCCGACTTGAATAACTTATTTTCCTTTGGACTTGTGATGAGAATGATGGTGATATATATATTTATAACACAATTATTGTATCATTTAGCATTATTGATATTGTCTATGAAGCAGCTACTTTTTCAATGTTTTTATTACGTTTTAATACATTTGTAATTTTGTTTTTAATTCCAATTTTAAATATGATGAAATATTAATGAAATTTGCATGTTACAGTGGAGCTAGATTTTTTTAAGAAAATTAAGACAATATTTTATAATCGCATTAATGTGAATGTTAAATATTCACATATAATTTTAATTGAATTTCAATGTTTTAATGAAGCAATAATTAAATGGATTTGTGAGTTTAATTTTTAAACATGGCTTTGATGTTGAAATTAATTAATTTATTAAAGAATTATCTCTCATAATTTGATTGTTGACTAATTTAGTTAGTTCTATTTGAAGGACAATATTCATTGGCATTTATATATTTATTAACAATTATCTATGAAATCGGTTTGTGAAAGCTTTTAGGCCTGTTAGAAATGATTCATTTGTCATGTGGATTGTTGTTTATTTGTTTAGGCTTGTTGGACTTAAATGAAATAAGGTCACATAGGTAAATATTTTTTATAATAAATGATATTTTATCAGGTAATATTATAATAAAGAATTTGTTATACAGTTAAAATATTGATAAATATTAATTGAAATGATAGAAATTAGAAAACCTGAAACGGAAATAAATCACATTCTCGATTCAGATAAATGAATTTTTGTTTTGGTATTAATTTATTTGTGAAAGTTTCTTGATTTTTAAGAGGATAAATATAATAAATAAAAACTAATTACATTGCTACAAAAACTTAGTAACTGGATGACAACTACAAATTTGGAACATCAATAAAAAGTCAAACATACCAGATGTAAAAATAGTTGTATTCATACTGTTCCATGTTTAAATGTACAACTTAATAAGCACAATATGAGAAATAAGTGATTAGGCCTAGTGCACTCGATTTCCCACTTCTAAAGCATTATTTTCTGTACAACCTGTACATCAACCTTCCCTATGCGAAACTTGATCCGCCGTTGCACTTTGTGCAAAGATACCTGCATCACAGTCCTTCTACAAATCATTTTAGTGCGTCAACTAAATGATGAAATTTTTTAAAGGAAAATTTAACAAAATACATTCTGAAGTCTTGATGTATAGCTAGATGGACATTCATGTGCGATGCCTTCTTTTTGTTACGATTTGAGAGGTTATAGGTAACTGACATTTTACCTTTCGTGTTGTTTTTTACCTCAACCTAGGATATAGTTACTCGTTACTACTCGACGCCCCCTGAATGAGCAACGTTGGTAATGTGTAGAATAGGAGAATTCTTGATAAAAGTGAGTGCACTGTAATCGGCAAGTATTCGAAGGCGTCGGCGTATTACCGTTTGAAGGTCTATGTCTTTATTTTAGGTCCGAACAAGTCAAAATGAAGAATCGACGATTCCTATCACATCAATAATATATTTTATTTTTACACAAAACAGCGTTCCGGTGCTTTTGAACGCACTTGTCTCCAACTTGTGCTCCTTCGCATGTGTTGACTAATTATTTAAATGTTTTTTATATTTAATTTGTAACAACAAAATGGTAAATGTAAATTATTGAGTGTTTCTCCCTCCCTCATTTCCTATACCACGTTATTCATTATCACTGCACCACAACATTCAATTCGTTCATCGTTCTATATCATCAACATACATCACAAAAATAAATAAACAAATATTATTTAATATAATCGATCACAAAGTAGCAACATCATTTTAGAGAATGTTACCAAAATTTATTACTGAAAACTCGGTCAATCGCTTTTATATTGCATTTATTTTGAACAGTACGTGCCAATACTGAATTATGACAGGCCGGTGAGTATATCTGGGAGGTGGATATTTTCTGACTTTAACAAACACGACCTACTATCCACACCGTTTTCTAAGCACGGCGTCGGACGCGTCCCTTTTTTTTACCTGGATTACATCGTCCTTACGATCTGATATTCAGTTTCTTGGTTCAGCCGTTCGTTGATTTGGACGGTCCGATAGGAAAATTTCAAAGTAGGGCACAGGTTGAACTTGAGTTCTGACATATTGATCGATATCCAAAAAATCTTTTTTAAATTGGAATTTTCCTTGTACAGTTATATTTCAAATAAACGTTAATTTGAATGTATTGCAACAAATGCTGATCTATTCTTTATGGCCACCACACACTTGATAATTTTGAGCTTCCAATTGACATATTTTTATCTTTATTGCTGGAATCTCCACTTAATCCTGAATAGCCTGCGCTTGCAGTTGATTAATCAAACCTTTATCCACTGCGGCACTGGAGTTTCCCGGATTGGTGGTAGATGACAGGACAACTGCCACAACATCCTAATGGTTCGAATATGCTGATTTATTTTACTACAACTTTGAGTTGTATATATAATAAAGACATTATTTCGTCAGATTTATCTTCAATTTTTAATAAATTTAATATTAATATAGAACATGATAAAATTCGCCTATATCAAATTAAAAATGTTGAAAATTCAGAAGAATTTGGAGGAATTACTTGGAATCACAAACAATCGATTGGAACAATAATTTACAGATATAAAAAATATGGAGAAATTTGCAAACAGGAAAGAGGTAGCAGAAGACAAATTATTTCAGAAGAACATGGAAATAATTTGTTGGATTTCGTAGAATACAATTTTTATGCATCTTTGGATGAAATGAGAATTGTGTTTGGTGATTACTTTATTTATTTATAGTTAAAAATATATCTGACTTACATTATATCAAAATAATTCCAAAATCCTAAAAAATCTGAAATTAAATTATAAATAATTTATAATAAAAAATGTTGATAAAAAGTAATATTTATGAGCTTGACTAATATTCTCGTATCTATATGGGTTAAAATTCAAGTTTTAAAATTTACTTTAAATAAAAAAAAATACTTGAAAGCATCTATAATATGGGTTGGTGTGTACAACCAATTATAGATGCGTCATTATTTGTGATGGATTAGTAGTATTATATGTATTATATGTATTATATGGATTATATGGATTATATGTATTCTGTTTATATTTCGAATTTAGGTGTATTTTAACTATTTGTATTTAGCCATCTTAGAAATGGCTTTCAAGTAATTTTTTTATTTAAAGTAAACTTTAAGGTTTGAATTTTGATCCATGTAGATATGAGATCATTATTATAATACTTATTTAAATAAAAATTATTTTTAATTAATTTTTCAGGATTTTTAGATGTTTATTAATAAAAATTTGGAATTATTTTAATATGTGAATTTTATTATTTTTAAAGTAATTAAGTAACAAATAGAATTTATTAATCTCCAAAAATATCTATTTTTTTTACATCTTTTAGGGCAGTGCTCTTCAACCTTTCGCAGTCGTCGGAACCCTTCCAAAAACTTTCGCAGTCGTCGGAACCCTTCCAATAAAAATTTCCCCATGTATATGTGGGCATGTATATATGTATTCAATTGGGGTTGTCGATGTGGTAATTTATAAAAAAATAATGCACTTTATAATATAAAATTATTTTATTTAAATAATTAATGGCAAAAATATAAAATATAAATTTCAATGTCATTGTAGCATTTCATAAATTTTCAAGGCGTAAAATTTTACAACAGAAAATTTTCAATGTATAAAATATAAATTATTATATGTTTATTTATATTGAAAACTTTTTTTATAAGAAATCATAAAATTTGTTCGCGGAACCCATAATTTTTTATACGGAACCCAAGGGTTCCGCGGAACCCAGGTTGAAGAACACTGTTTTAGGGGAATACGGTGGATGTATTGAAAATAGTTTTTGAAATTCTATAGAAATATTAATTTTTAAATTTAGGTTAATAAAATTTACGATTTTCTATATTTTCCCCAACATCAACATCAGACGGCAAAGTTGAAATTTCAGGGTAATGTAAAATACTAAAAAACTATTAAATTTATTAAAAATTTTAAGATAAATCTTACGAAATAATGTCTTCATTATCTATACAACTCAAAGTTGAGTTTTTGGGAATATTTATCGAAATTTTGCATGTATTTTTACTATGTGTTGTGTTTGTGTGTGTCAGTTTATTTTTTTCTCACTCACCACTTTCTCACTTTCTATATTAAATGCGTTTATTTATTGCAACGCTAAAAATCAACACACAGGTAAGTTTGTATGTTTATATAATATACACATTGATTTTTTAAACATTATAGATGTGTTTGTTCACTGCAAACGGGTGTATATTGCATGAGTACTTCTGTTCGGCTGGGGGTCGGAAAAAGGTTTTAATTTATTTGTTAATGAAAATGATTCCAAATGCTTAACATAAAAAAAGAAAGAAAATTTATCATAAAAATTGAAGATTAAAATTTAATCAGAATTTATAAGTAATAACATTACACAAAATGAAATTACTATCTACAAATTACTACAGTATAACTTCTATAAGCGGAACATTTTATAAAAAAGTTATTTTATCATATGAAGTGTTGTTTTTCATAGCGAGGCAACTTATTTTTGGTTAGTTATTATTTGGTTAAATTTTCTTTTATTAAAATTTTAAATTGTCTAATATAGAAATACCTACCAGCCTTATAAAATAACAAAAATAAGTCTATTTTGTGAATAAAAAATGTCTATTTATTCATTTATTATTTATTTATTGTATTTATTAAAAACTTGAAACAAATTCTTATAATATCTATTTATTCATTATATCATTTGTTTATCTGCATTAAAATAACATTAATACTATTACTAAAAATCCTAGTTTAAATATTGTCTTGTATAAATATATTTTAGCATGTTTATTTAACGTTTTTGATTTCAAATTTCCAGCTTTTCTTTACTATTTCTAATAATTATTTGCACATTTAAATTTTTATACCCATTAGATATGTTTTAAAAAAAAGTGCCCCACTTATAGAAGTTAGACTTTATATAAAAATAAATCAAAGTTGGGAAATTTTGGCATAAACTCAAATAAGATAAGACTTGATTAATTTCTGACTAAAATGCTTTCGTATATATAGCCTTATTTGGGTGCTTTAGTTAGTGTATATCCATGAGTGTATTAAAACAAATTCAAATTCTTTTAAATCAATTTGTAGTGCCTCTGATTTTCAAATTAATAAATATATTAATTTAATAATTAATTTGAAATACATTATTAAATTAATTAAATTAAAATACCTTGTTTTAATATTCTTATATATAAACTTTCCTTTCAAACATCCCCATCTTTTTAATCAATAAAATGTGGTCAAAACTCTCGAATTGGAACAATTTGTGGATTAACGGAATGCTTCACATATATATCGAATGCACATTACAAATGATAAATCTTTTAGTTGGTTTTGTATTCAAAGTACGGATGTTTCAATTTTTCAATTTATTATTTTATAATTCCCTGCATTAGTTATAATCCCCTATTTTATTTATAATCTTCTATACTAGGAAAGTACCTGACTTTGTATTATTTATTTATGTTATTTTTGTGTTTATTTTATGCTATACTGCTTACGTTTGTCTTTTGTTGTAATTTATTTATGTTACTTGATTCTGGTGATATATTTGTTCATTTATGCATGTTTAAACTCTAAAGCATTCCGGTCCAAATTCTCGCTTAATTTGGGTCAAAATTAGATCTTGCCCAACACGATATCAAATACGGAATGTGGAGTCTTATTTATCAACTTACTTATTGCTATACATTCAAATATATTTTCACAAACACTTTGTTTAAATGTAGTCATTTAACTTCCCATATTAAGCGTAACTTTTCAAAATGTTATCTTTATTTTTATAAAATTTTAATTTCTGATGGTCCTTAACCCGATGAAGTAATGTTGTAACACGATTATGGTGAGTGATCATACTATGATTGTGTTGAATCACATTTTACAATAACCGTTATTATCAGTACCCGCATTGCAAATGTTATGAAGTGGAACTCAAAGCCACTCTATATCAAATAATTATCAAATTCACATAATCAGCGTACGGTTCGAGAGAAATGATTATTTACAAAAATCAAAAACTACAGAATAAAATGAATTAATGCAAAAATGAAGGACATCGGAGCGAGTAATATCCTGATAGGTTGATAGGCTATAATTTGTATCAAAGGCTTTGAAAATGCAATTATTGTATGGCATAACGAAATGTCTTTATGATATTGCATAATCATAAACATTTCGTTTTTTACATTAAGTATTATTTATTTTTAAGCGATAATTTCAAAAGTATGACTCGGCTCTTTTATATAAACATTTGTTTCTTTGGAGAATTTAATATTTTATGCTCAAAATATATTACCTATTGACTTTAGTCAGTAGTAAGCAATAATAAATAATAATTTAAATAAATTTAAAGAACAGTCAAATTAATAAAATATAAATAAAAAAATAATAATGACTAAATTAATACGTTAACTCATGTCATACATATGGATCACATTTTATTAGAGATGTTCCAATTTCGCAGAAGTTGGTAAAGTAATCTTGTACTTTTTAGTTTCTGGTAGAATGTCACATATTTGTGTCCAGTGGTTTGCATATTAGTCAAGAAGTTATATAGATAGGCTCGCCAACTCTCCCATTTTTGCCGGGAGTCTCTTGGAATCGACTTTCGTCTCCCGTCTTTCCGTTTTTACAATATTTTACAATTTTTCAAGAAAAAAGTGCAGTTTTTGAAGTTTTAACTTTTATTTGATTTCTCTAAAATAATGATAGTCAAGATTTATTTTTGCTCACGGTCACCGGAAGTTTAAGTTGTTTGTTCGCGGCGAGCGATTTTATGTTTTTCTTCTTATCTACGTTATTAGTCTGTCACTGTCAGGATTTTTTTCACTTTGAAAATTTTAATGTTTAAAAACTAGTAACATGTGTAAACCAAAAGTGAAAAAACACTCGTTATATTATTTCTTAAGCATTATACTGTTCGCAATTTTAAATCTCCCGGGTTCGAGGTTGTGGGAGTTGGCAACCCTAATGTGTTTTTTTGCGTTATTTCTTAATTTTTTATAAAAAACTATATTGCTTTCATGTCATAAAAGGTAATGTTTTTAAAGAGTAAAGTTGTGAATTTTTCTTACAAAAAAATAGTATTTTTGATAATTGAATTTAAAAATTTGTAGATAAGAATTTCTTTTATAATTTGTTTATGTTTACTATTATAATTCTAACAATTTAGATTTATTATAGATTTATTTCAAAATAGAGGGTAGGGGAAATAAAAAATTAACTGTAGAGCAAATTGTCGAGGCTGCTTTAAATTCCACCGAAAGTGATTTTTTTTGGAGATTCTGGAAGTAGCTTTTGCCTGGATAGTGAAAGTAAAGAAAGTGTGGAATTTGAAGAAGATTATTTAGCAGAGGAATATTGTGAAAATATGAGGGATAGCCTGAATATGAAGTTTACTGGTGAAGAAAAACTTTCGATTGATGTTCTCATTTATAGTATAGGTGCCGTTACCAATAAAAAAGGAAATTATTATGCAGTCGTTGTTGAACTTATTAAGTAATACTTGGAAAAAGGACATACAATTTATATGGACAACTATTATTGTGTTGAGGTTGGGTTTGCAAAAATAGTAGCCATAAGGGCCTTGGTTATAAGATAAATTAATAAATAATATAAATAAATAAATAATTACTATAAATAGAAATATTATATAATTGGTATAAATAAACTACTATTTAGTAAATATTAATTATAAATATATAAAAAATATTTATTATAAATTAAGGTTGACTCGGGATGTTTCAAATCAGTTGTGTCAGCCAGAATTGCGAAGAAACGATTTATACGGAATGGGAGTATCATGACTGCGGATGGATCACTAGTCAAGTGTATGCGTGATGTGAAAATTCAGCTGATTGTTGGTGGTAGTTTATTGAAATGATTTTAGAAATGGACGTAATAGGGATGCTGGGAGGTCTTAAAATTGATAAGACCGGTGTATCTTTTTCAGGTATTGCAGACGTATCGTGCGTGGCTGAGAATCAGTTAAATGAGAATTCGCGAATTGAAGATGGTGATTTTTCGGCAGCATCCAGTGACGGCAAGTGCACCGTGAAGTGGAAATGGAAAGCAGAACCAGCTGTACTATTGAATAGAATTTCAAATTATAAAATCGATCCAGAGCTGCAGCACAAGTTTGACACGGAGGTTGAACGGTGGATTCAAGAAGGATGGCTAATTCCAACGAAATACATCGTGTATGGAAAAATTCCGCTATTGGCAATAGAGCAAGTAAACAAAGGAAAAGTTCGTCCGGTAATGGATTTTCGAGAACTAAATAAATATGTTAGTAGCCATACTGGACAAAGTGATGTATGTGGCAAATCATTAAGGCAATAGCGAATGATGGGCGAACAGTTTATGTTAATTGATCTTAAAATGCTTATCTTCAGATACATGTTGATGAAGACCTACGGGAGCACCAAAGGGTTAGTTACCAAGGGAACGGATACTTTCTAACGAGACTCGGTTTTGGTCTAAATGTGGCTTCGAAAATAAGTCTACAATATTACGGAAGGTACTATGTTTAAGAGAAGATATCAGGAAAGCAGTGGATATTGATGACATTATTGTCAACCAGTCAAGAATAAACGTCAATGAAGTAATAAGCCATTTAGCAGCATACGGGCTAATTACAAAGCCACCGGAAGAGTTTGATGATACAAGAGTGCTAGGTCTCTGGCTTCAAACAAGTATTAACGGTCGTACGTGGCATGTGGAAACATTTTGCCACACTGTACGTTTACAACTATGTCAAGAAGGGAGTTATTTTCCCTCTGCGGTCAACTCGTTGGGCACTATCCTGTTGCTGGATGGTTAAGAGTAGCAAGTAGCTATATAAAACGACACAGTGCTGGAAGTAAGTGAAATGATACGATTGGAAACATCGCGTTAAAAATGGTCAACGAAATGATATATCGTGTGAAAGAGAGCGATCCGGTGTCTGATGAGTGGCACGTAAACAAAGACGGATCTACGATTGTCAGGTACGATGCGAGCAATCTGGCATTAGAAGTTATGTTAGAAATATCAGGAAAAATCGTCGAAGATGCAAAATGGATGAGGAAGAAAACGATTTTGCTCATATAAACCTTGCAGAGTTAGACGCTGTGATAAAGGGAATTAACTTATCCATCAGCTGGGAAAGAAGCAACTTAGTTGTAGTAACAGATTCCGCTACCGTCAGGAGTTGGATATATTCAGTTTTAACGAATACTGCCAGAAATTGCTGAGATGCTAGTCCGAAGACGTCTGCAGATCATTTGAGAATTACGAAAAGGCTATGACTTAACGATCTCGATTGAGTTTGTCCCGACAGACAAAAACAAAGCAGATGCACTCACAAGAGTCAGTGTTGAGTTCGATAGTATGTTCGTAAACGCTACTGATAGGTGTAATTGGGTATTGGATGCGTATACTTAATTGTCTGTTTATATAAAATATATTTTATTTGTGTTAGTAAGTGAGTGCGTGTGTAAAAAAATTTGAAGAGCCCAGCCGAGTCACCAGTAAATAAACTGTCTCGTGACAGCTGGGGTGAATGTATGTAAGTTAAAAAAAAATTATTACAATTTAACTAAATAATAATAACAATAATAATAACAATACAACTTTTATTTATAAAAGTAAAAAAAAACCTTATTATGTACCAAAATGTTTGGTATCGAATAGTTCCGAGGAATTTTCTTTTAGAGGTTTCCGAGGAATTTTACTTTAGAAAATGTTTCGCAATCCTTCGTTTTGTTTGATAGATATATCTAGATATATTTTGAATTATTTTCTGAAGATCGGGGGCGAAATTTCAGATGAAAAATTCGTAAGATAGCAAATTTTCTGGTAATTGTCTCTTGAATTATATAATTGACTTTTGACTATTGATTTTTTTTGATTTTTCATTTTTACTATAGCGATAATTTACTATAGTAAATTATCGTTATATAGCAACGGTGGGCAAATGCGGCTCTTCGTTGAGTAAACTGCGGCTCATTGATAATTGAATTTTTGATAATTGAATTTGAAAATTGAATTCGATTTTTTTATTTTGAAATTTTTTCAACTGAATTTTTAAAAAAAAATTTTTTGTTGCAATTGTATTTTCATAAATGTTAAAAATTAACGAAACATTGTTTTTCACATTTTACTGCTTTTTAAAATTATTTTGTAGTAGGCGGCGCTTTGTTATAACAACGAGAGAGAAGCAATGAAAATAAATTTAGTGAAATTTAGTGAATTTTGATTAGTTAGTATTTTTGTTTGTACAATATTGCGGTCGTTGTATATTTTAGTATAGTTTTCTATTCGTGTTTTTTGAAAAATTTGGTAAGAAGATTTTTTATGAAGCATTTTAAAATTTTAATTAATTAAAATTAAATTTATGTCTTTTATTATTTTGTTTAAATTTCAGTAATATAAGTTATTCAAATTTATTATTACAATGACCTCAGAAAACATCAAAAAACGAAAATACAAACAAGAAAATATATAATAATATAAGAAAATAAATATATAGTTTTTTAAAGACTTTTTATTCATGACGTTAAG
>CAUHTR010006300.1:0-19962 GCA_959609185.1 Schmidtea polychroa
AGAAGAAGAGATGTACCAGACGAAAGATGGAAGAAATTGGAGTAAAATAATGTTGAATAATGCCGAAACAGAGATGTTATGGGATTCTGGAGCATCAGTAACAGTTATGAGCAAGAATTTGTGGGAGAAAATAGGCAAACCAGAACTTAAACGTAGTATGATATTATTGTGCGGAGTTTTTTCAACTGGAGATGAAGAAGCAATGGGATACATGACTATACCGGCCACGTGGAATCAGAAGACCAAAATGATCACAGTAGTAGTGGTAAAAGAGATCAAACCCGAATTCATAGGAGGCATTGATACAATGAAAGAGTTTGGAGTAAAGTTAATGAAAATCAATAATATAGAAACGTCATTGATAAACAAAATTTACACTGATGAAGAAAGAATAAATAAAGCACTAGTGGCGATGGCAGGTGAGAATAATAAAGATATGGAAGGAATGATCAGGGAATTCGGCGGAATTTTTATGGCATCGAAATTCGATCTGGGATTTACAAACTTAGTTCGACATGAGATGCGGATAACAGGAGGCCCAATAATGCAACATCCTCGACGTCAACCAATGCACATGGAGAAAAGGATTGAAGAACTGATAAAAGAGTTAAAGAAAGCAAATGTTATTCGGTGTTGCAAGAGTCCTTGGAATGCCCCGTTAGTGATAGTAGGGAAGAAAGATGGATCTATCAGGATGTGTGTAGATTATCGTAGATTAAATTCCATAACAGAAAAAGAGTCATTTCCGATGCCTAACACTAAATTCTTACTAGACTGTCTCGCGAATGCAAAAATATTTTCGTCAATCGATTTAGGTCAGGCGTATTATCAAGTGGAGTTAGCTCCAGAAATTCAAGAGATGACTGCATTCAGTACAAGAGAAGGACAATTTTGCTTCAATAGACTACCATTTGGCTTAGCAACAGCTCCTGCGACATTCCAGAGACTGATGCACACAGTGCTAGAAGGAATGCTATTCAAGGGAGTAGTAGTTTATCTAGATGATATCTTGGTATATGGTAAAAGTCAAAAAGACCACGATGAGCTATTAAGGGAAATATTCAGAAGAATTCAAGTGGCAGGACTGAAGATAAATCCAGAAAAATGCAAATTCAATAAAACAGAATTGTGTTTCCTTGGTCACACAATTAACGAGAAGGGTATCCAGACAAACAGGAAGAAAGTGGAAGAGATCGAGAAAGCAGAAGTACCAAAATGTTCAAAACAATTGAGATCGTTTCTCGGATTAACGAACTACTATAGAAGATTCATCAAAGATTATGCCAAAATCGCCGAACCATTATACGCTGCAACATCTGGATGCGATAAAGATATAAGTTGGACTAAAGAATGCAATGAGAGCTTCCAAACTCTGAAGAGACGGTTGTGCGAAGCACCTATCCTTGATTTTCCAAGAGAAGATAGGACTTTTATCTTAGACACAGACGCTAGTTTTGGAGCCATTGGTGCAGTTTTGAGTCAAATTACAGAAGATGGAGAAGAATCTGTCATAGCTTATGGCTCGAGACATATGTCATCACATGAAAAGGATACTGTGTAACCAGGAAAGAACTGCTCGCCGTACATGAATACGTCATGCATTTTAGAGAATATCTGTACGGAAAAAAATTCATAATTCGCACCGACCACAAGGCATTGGTTTTCATGAACACTACAAAAACGCCAATCAGTCCGCAGTTCCAAACATGGTTAGCTAACCTGTCGGAATATGATTTTGAACTAAAATATCGGAAAGGCGAAGAACACTCGAATGCAGATGGACTATCAAGATTAAAAAGTATGGTTTGCACTCAGTGTCAAACAAGACATGAAGAAGCTAAGCAAGGAAAATCAAAGATTAGATATATATACTATCCAAAGAACAGAAGCTATGGAAAAAGTATGGGAACAACAACAAAAGGACATTCGGTTTCAAGAGCTGCGAGAGATATTGGAAAATGGATGTACACGGGAGAAAAAGAATTGTTTTCCTTTTAACGTAAAAAATACACGAATTGATGGAGGATTAATAACAGTAGAAAAGAACAAAAATATCTTAATGTTAGTCCCAGAAACATTTGCAGGCCTGTTAACAACAACACTACATGAAGAACTATGTCACATTGGAGTTAAGAAATTATTTCATTATATGGAAAAGATATTTTATTGGCCGAAAATGCAAGAAACAATCCAACTCTGTTTACGATGTTGCGAGATCTGCGCTAAGAGAAAGATCGATCAGACAAGAACCAAGGAAACATTTATTCCTAGATATAGCTCTGAATTCCTAGAACAGATTGTTATAGATGTGGCTTACATGGAAATAAACGCCATGAAAAAATATATGGTAGTAATGGTGGACCGTTTTAGCAAACTGATTTCTTTAACTGCAATAACAAAGCAAGACGAAGGGACCATTTTCAAAACAATACTTAATAGTTGGATCTATCGATTTGGAAAATCCGAAGAGCATTTTAACAGATAGAGGCCGAAATTTCGAAGGGAATTTCCTAAGACAGAAGCTACAGAAACTTGGAATCAAACAGGAATTCAGCTCACCTTATCAGCACCAATCAAATGGTTTAGCCGAAAGAGCCATACGAACGATAAGAGATCTTATTACAGCAACATTGGCAGGCGGATGTGAAGAGAGAAACTGGCACGAACTTCTACCCAGAATAGAGTTCACTATAAATAGCAGTCGACAAAGTGCTACAGGTTTATCACCATTTGAGATAATCTATGGACGGAGTGTTAACCTACACTCTAACCTGAAACAAGCCGAGATATCAAGAAGCGAAAGAATCGAAGACGCGAGATTTAATTCGAGTAAAGCCGCAGACACTATGCGAGCTATGGATAAGACAAAGAGGGGCACTCGTGTTTTCGAGGTGGGGGAGGAGGTACTCGTACGTAAAGAGCCGCAGAATAGGCACAAGGATGGTATGCAATACGATGGTCCATATAAAATCTCCAGATTTCTATCACCTCATCGAGTCGAACTACATTCACAAGAAGGAACGAAAGAAAGAAGAATCGAGTGGCTGAAGAAGTGGAAATATTCTTAAGAAGGGGAGAGTTAGATATCTGTTTGTTTAAATAATTTGGATTTGGCAGATTTTGTGAATTAATTAAAACTTGTTATTTAGAAATTCTTTGATTAAATATATATTATTAGTTTGAAGATTTTTGTTGCAAATTTAAAGATGGATCTAAAAATGGATTTAACTTAGATAAAGACTAATTAAATAATGCAAGGACTATTTTAATGTCTAAAAGTTGTGAGAAATATATATATATATATATATATATATATATATATATATATATATATATATATATATATATATATATATAATTCAGAAATAAGTATAGAACGACTTATAAAATGAAGTACAACACTTAGTTTATGAATTAAACCGGCAGGAAAATGTGACTAATGAGCTAGTATCTGTTTGAAAAAATTACTGGTTTTCGTTCAATTAAAACCCAGATTTATTAGAACAGCCGCTTTTGACAAGACATTGCCTAGGTGGAGCTGGAGGTCCACTACATGAAAATTACACACACTAGTTACAAATCTAAGATATTCGCTCCCCCGATAATGAGATATCGATTATCTACAGGACACATCCTATGCTGCATGCATAAGGATTGAGTAAGTCTCTCTTCAATAGTCTTAATTCATTAGCAGACGCCCAGAACCTCAGTAATCTGTGAATAAATCGACAAATTCAAAACGTAAACAATAAAAACATAGGAACATTTTGAATCGAAAAATTTGGATATAGATCATTTTTATGCAGTTCATAGGTGTAATTATTTTCTCTAATAAATTTATGTTCTAATAAATTTGAGACTTGATAGAACCACCGATTCCTCCAATAAAATGAAAATTCGATTAAAGACATGAAATGTCCTAGCAGAAATCTCTAAGTGTAATCTAAAATACCCCAGTTTGTTTCTTTAGTGTCGTATATAGATTGGTATCGGTAGTTTTACTGAATAAAATTTCTGATAGTCCAACTAACTCATGGCTAAATCTTTCTTATCTTTCTTTTTAAAGAAAGGTTTGCTAGTTTTGTCATTCTTATGAATCGATTTTTCAATCTTACACACTAATGTACATCCAATCCAGCTAGAATGGATGTTACGGGAAGAGGGATTGATTATGATTTTGTCTACCTTTTCTCTCCCAGACATAGTTTTTTGCTATTTATCGATCGTTCATTGCTCTGCCAAACTCGGTTTTATAGTCTGAAATGAATTCGTCAATGCCGCCTACAGCATTACTGGATCTCGCTTAGTTATCATTATAAAATTCTATTCTCATTAATCTGAGGGCGTCATCTATGATATTGTCTATAAGTTCCTAGCTGATGTTCTATCCAAATTATCAATTTATTTACTTATGTTCGCCTTTCTCTACTTTGGGATTATAGATTCTCGATGTCTCCACAAATGTGATCTCAAACTATAAACCAAAGGAATTGGATGTCAACTACACCGATGAAGTTTCGGTTTACTGGGTATTTTAGAAAAAAACGAAGGTCCAGTAACTAAGAACATCTTTCCATTAAATAACAGACTATTGAATTTTCTTATCCACTGCGATTTTTTTAAATAATAATAATCCAATTTTGTGATACTTTAAACTCGATTTTCTAGACAATATTTAGTTTGATTTTCTTGAATCTATGACGTTATAATTTATAGTAAAAGTAAGACAGTTTTCTAGAGTCTGATTAATGATATCTGGACATGACTCTCTAACATGAACTTTAGTAGCAACAGGTAAGCAAGGTTAGCAACAAGTTTTCCAGGAGATTGTAACTTAAATTAATTCTCTGTCATAAGCTTATGTATTTTTGTGTTGCTATCTATGTGGAATATTTGAGACAGAAATTATATTTCAAATACATTAATTATTTAGTTTCAATATTTACAATTTGGACAATTGTATGGATAACTAGTATCGAAAACCTCTACGACGACTTTGCCAGAGCGAAATACTCAAAAAGTCCTTGACGATGGAGTGTTAGTTGTGTTTTTAAAATAATTTACCCTAAAATGTTTAATTACTGTAACTCCAACGGTGATCTACGTTAAGAGCCCTCGTTGATGTCAATACTCTGCTAGTCAGCAAGCAAGTGGCTGAGCCGACGAAGTATTCCACTCGTTATACTTTCAAAGACAAAAATATCCACAATATTTAAAAATTATGTAATAAAAATAGTTCTTGAGTTTATAGACGTTGTAAGATTCATTTATTTAATTTAAAGTAATTTATTAGAAATTACTATCATATAAAATCCCCCGGGGAAGAACGAAGCCTAAAATTGGTTTATGAATAAGTTTAGTCATACTACATAATACGTAAAAATGAAGAGCGAAAATAAAAAAAAATTATTACCAAGAGCGATTCTGGTGATAAAGTGACGAGAATGTTTGGATTGATTCCAATAGTAAAAGAAAAAAACTCTCCGTAATAATAATAAAGATTAATGGCGAAAAATGTTTTTTCCAAACTTGCTAACGATTGAGAGGTCCCCAAATTAGTACATCGTAAATTCGAATAAAGTGCGAAACAATTGAATTCGACGGAATAAATTAATCATTCGAATATTTTATGAGTGGCTTAAATTAAAATAACTGGAAATAGAGCTTTATAGAAAAAGTAAAAATTTTAAGTGGTAAAATGGCTTCTTAGAGTGCCCTTTATATAATGTTTTGTATGTATCTTCGACCAATCAAAATCGAGGCTGTGGTTTTTGTTCTAGATTTTGTCAAATTCCAATCGCTCTGATTTGTTTATTTTTTGTTTTATCAAATGGTCACAGGATCACCTTTTCACAGCGACTTCATTTAACAAATGAGTTAACATGTCACAGGTCAACAAGGACAGACAACAATACCGATGAAAAATACCAATGTCAAATCTAAATCCCCTTATTAGTTCTTAAAGATTTTTGTTTCAATAAAGTCATCATTTTAATAAGAAACTCCTATCAATACCTTTCCGCTTCCCATTTCATATCAACATTATAATAAATAAATTTTTCGTAAATCTTTTAAAATTTATTGTTTAATTCGATATAAAACAAATTCAACAAAATTCATGACTACGTAAACACATTTTCCGGGTAAATTGCATTAATATTTGCTTGAAACCTCATTTTAAGTATTATAAAATCAATAAATCAACACCAAATCATGTTCATAAACCGTATAACTAGATAAATAATTCATTTCTTAACTTGATCTCCAGATTCCTCAACATTCGTTAACTGACCAAATATCAGCTTATATGCCACAGTTCGCAAACTGACATCATTTGCGTTTGCCATTCCTTCGGTATTTGTCAGGAATGAAGTAACATCTTTGTAATCGAAAGTCATTTGAATACAACAAATGATTGGACCTTTCGATTTCATTGGAATAACACTAGCGAAGAACTCCAATTTGTTAGCCTTTCGAGCAGCGATAATACTAAAAATCCAATAATGGGTGATGAATGACGAATTGACATTAAAAAAAAACAGAAATAAAATTCACCAAAGAAAATAGAGAAAATCAGTGTACAGTTCCATTCCATGTAGGGCAAACCAATTTTTTCAATATTTATAAAATATATTCTCTATTTTTGCCTCCTAAATGGATAATTCGTCATGATGATATGAAATTTTTGTTTCATCTATCCAATGAGTTTTGCTATTATGATGAGCATAATGTGTTCCCTTTCATTAATTTCTAAAACCTTCCAGGAATTAGCAATGCACGGTAGAATTCTCATGCAGTTTTTGCACTGTTGACATTCATACTACTTCCTAAAACACGGAGTGCCAAATTCATAGAACTGTGTTGCTTCATTTCAAAACCATGGTCCACAGTGTGGTTCCTTGACCAACAAGATTGGAAGCCAGGAATGAATGTATTAAAGCCTCAACTCCATAATTACTCCAATGCGAAAAAGTGCTTTGATAAACACCGGACAACAGAATATCGCGTCATCGCTGGTGTGGAAAGAAGTAACAGATGTGCAGAACGCGCCATTAAAATACTGGGAGATATATTTCCCTATTGTAAAAGTGATGCAAAACTCAACCAGCGATTTATTCTAACAAACGACATTACTTTATCGTGAACTCGGTGACTATTTTGGTACCCCGTCAAAATAGCCCCGACTAAACAACTCATTTTATTGGAATTTTTAACATTTAGTAATGAAATACAAAAATCTGAAATGATTGAAACTTATCCAAATCATCTCTGTAACGGTACAATTGAGCAGAGAATAACAGGTAAAGGTAAAACAAAATTACAATCAACTAAGTTTTGGTGGAAAGTAGTCCAAGAGAAATGGAAACAGTTTTCGATTACTATATTGGACGGGAAAGAAGGAACCCCAGAGCAGCATCTCTGTTTGCCATCGATCAATGAAATGTCCATGATCGCATCATTGATGGTTTGCCTCGAACGAATAAATCGGTGGAAGGATGACATCGCAGCTTCCAACAAACAATATACTGTCATCATCAATCAGTCTTCAAACTCATTGGACAGCTTTGAAAAGAACAGGATAAAGTGGAGATTGAAATAGCCGGTTTCCAGGCTAGCAATAGACAATCGGAAGCATCGAAGGCTAAATACGCGCAACTGAATTGACGTCTCTGTAATCTAGTTCAAGCTTACGACGACACAGAATGTCTCGAATATCTTCGCAGAGTTGCTTACAATCCGGGGGACTTTTTTAAAGGAAACACCTGAGATGCACAAATTCCGCATTTCCTATCAAAACTCATCTTTTCCTTATATGCCAATAGGGGATTGAGAAATAGTCATACCCCTAATGTAAGCGCAGGCGAATCAAAGTACAATCAACACCATACAACATATAGAAACATAAAATTCTACAAATAAAAGTTTAGTATTTAGTATAACCACATTTGGCATTAATAACAATTTGTAATTTTCGTGACATTGACTCGATCAGACTTTTAATATTTTCTTTAATTTCCTGATAGTTATTCTCTTCTTTGTTTAGGTTTACTATTCTCATTTTAGAACAAAAATAATATACTAACGGCATTAAAACCACAAGCAAAGATTTATAACGAAACCTCACAGCTATCTTAATTTGTCGGATTTTATACGCGTTCATTTTATTGAATGTTCAAAAACACTTATCCATGAAAATAATTGACAATGGACAGACAAAAAAAATATTATACGGCATTTGTAACGTCAAATTTACACCATTTGCGATAAAATAAATGTTGTACTTTATATCGAGGTATTGAAAAAATCTCTTTTTAGTTTGCAGCTTTGGCATTAGTAAATTTTCAACTATCTAGCTGCAGCGGTTTATGTCCAAATGAACTTTGAAATATTTTCATAATATAAGATGTTCAATGATTTTTTGTTAAAATGTTGATGCTTCCAATTCCATTGTTAAACCAGTTTCAGTAGTTCCTTTAACAATACATTTGTATGAACCAAAATCCTTTCTTCTCAATTCATCGAAAGTAATGTTTTCATCATTTCTAATTAATTGACTGTTCTTGTACCAAGTGTATCTGGTGTTTGCGAATTTAGGAATAACATTAAATTTCATGGAATACGTCTCTCATGTTTTGGGTTGTTTGGTTATTCAATTGCGATGGTGCAGCCTCCATTATCAGAGCGTAATTGTTAATTTGTTCTTGGCGTAATGTACATTTGTAATGTACATTCGATATAAAGTTGAAACATTTCATTGATTCACAAATTGTTCCAATTCCATATTTTTGAGCACATTTGTTTAAATTAAAAAGATTGAAATGTATATATATATGAATGGATTTTACACAATTAATAGATAATCCCCACGAAAAATATTCAAAGTCCAATTAACTACCTCTTCTTTGGTGTTCAGATTATAATGATGGTGATTCCTCTTGAGTTCAGCTTTGGAAAATTATTAGGTCAGTATAAGTCGTTTATTGAATTTTCCTCCAAAAAGAATTTTATTACACGAGCAGTATGATTAAGGCTGATAATTAGCTGGAAAACGTACGCCCGGTCGAATACCCGTTCAGGCCACAATATTGATATGAAATAACACTAACATGTAACATCATGTACTTTGTTATTGCAGCAAGATGTAGATAACAGCAAGCGATCAACATGCGTGGTGCAGAACGACAGTAGTCAACAACTGAGGTACGAATCTAATAAGCTTTGTTTCTTTAGATAATTTTGGCTACTATTTTCACTGCTTTGAATAAAATGTTTTTTATTTCGAATTTGAATTATAAACGGAACGAACGGGTAGTCAATTGCTGATTTAGATACCCGGGTAACCATTGGCAGCCTTATGTATGACAAGAAGCTTCATTATGCATAAAATGAAACTTTTCGTCGTGAAACCCCTCATCAATATGAAGCAGTAGACAGGTTTGACGAACAATTTAGAAAAGTATATTCAATAACTAGTGAAAAAATTGGTTTGCTCTAAGTGGAATGGCGCGCACTATATAATAAAAAATCAGAGTGCAATATTCAAATTAATAACACAGTGCATTCAAAACTCCCAGTGCCAGAATAAAATCTTTAATATACACACACTTCTTTTCAACAATGATTCCTTGATTTTTTTTTCTAAAACAATCAAATTATCAATTTTATTCCAATTTTTCGATGTTAAAAGAGTAACTTTTTTTGGAAATATAAATACTAGTAGGAAATTGTAGGAAAACCACAAAATAAACTTTATTTTACAATTCTTTATGTCAATCGGCTAATCAGATCTTGCAATTAAACATCTTTTGACTTTTTTTAAATTCAGATAAATTGGAGTGAAAAGTGTATGTTAATGCTGTTTATACATTGAGGACGTGTTAAAGTACACGTGGAAGTTAAAATGTGAAGATGATATAAAGAAGTTTGGCAAGGTTAATAACATAGTCAAGACTGTTGCCTAGGACGTCAGATATTTGAGACAGAAGACCATTGTTGATAAAACTGTAATTGTCTTTCATTTATTTAATAGAGGTTTGAAGGTTAAAAGAAATAAGGCAAAGAAGAAATGATTGACTGCAATTCCAAACAGAATGAAAGATTTCACTTGACATGCAAATATTCTATAATAGTTCGAAAGCTTGAGATAAGGTTTCTCTGTAATCATCACTGAGACTGATTGGAGTAACTATTATTCAAAAATACAATAAATAAAATCCTTTTTTTGTTCACCAGTTCATCGGTTTTATTTCTTAAAGAATTTCATTTATTTTCATTATGACTTTAGATCAATTTTTTACAATTTAATACAAATTTTTGAAGTTAGGTTTCTTTTGAAATGAAAAAATTGATCTAAAGTCGTTATAATATATATTTTTAGAATTAAAATTTTTGTTTTTAAAATGAAGTTTAAATTTTTAATTTACCTGATAGTGAGTTCCATTTATCATCTAAAAGTTCAAATTTTATGTTCATATAAAGAAATGATAAAATTTTCAATTATTTTACGTTTTACACCACTTTTAACATGGTTTATTGGAAAATATTTTTTAAGAAACGATTAATACTATCAGGAACATGTCATCCCATATTGTAGTATGGACAGAAAATTTGATCCCATTTCACAAAGCCTTTACAGATTTCCAAAATCAAATTTCATCATTAGAAAATCCAATGCCTCGGGAGAAAAGTATAAAAGAACGCAAGAACTGTGATTGATATTTAATATTTGAAAAAAGCAGTAAAGTCTATGGAAAGAAAAGTTGAGAATGTAACAGCTAAACGTGACGATTTCATCAAACATACGACGAATGAAAATGAAATGACATTTTCCTCAAACATATTTGATATAACGAGTCCAAATAGTGAATGATTCAGACTGGAAGATAAAGTTCTGCACTAAAAGTTGAAGTCAAGAAAAAGTGGGTACAAGAATTCAAAGATCAAGAAATCCTCTACTTTGCAGTCATTTTAATCATCGCCTGAAAAATATATAATCACACAATAGTTTCTGAAAATAATGATTGTAGCAGTCATGAAAATTATGAAACATCTACAATATTGAAACCTGGTTAAACCTGCTATTCAACAGCCAATACCGTATCTTAAGTAAAGAATTTGAAATTAAGCACCAAAAAAGCTGCAAAAGAATGGAATTGATGGAATTTGATTATAAACACCACAATCAGGAATATAGAAACCCAGTTTCAAGACGGCTAAAAACATGAAGTGTAGAATGAAAGAAACACAGAGGAAAGAAGAATAGGCTTTGCATTTGCATGGAGGAAATAGACTGAAAAGAACGCTAAATGATTGTGTTAAAGAATGATAAAAAGAAGTTAGATTGGTAGTTCTCACTTTAGAAAATTAACGGACAAACTATTTAGTAACCGTCACAACTGCCGTCAACACTGGTAAACAAAGGCATATTATCTGCTGCTTATAATGTCATTTATTGCTATTACATTTTACCAATTTCACGGATATTATTTGCTGCAAATATCATGGAATCGGTAGAATTTTGAAGACCATTATCGATGCAGTTGTAGGTCAAACTCATTCGCCACATATAGACAATGATTTTGTGGATGATTCTATGCGCAATTATGAGACGCTAAAATAGCAATTATCCCACTCATCATTCCTAAATCCAAAGTCCCTGCTATTATAAACAGTTCTGGTTTGAACTTTGTCATTTATTTCGGTATTGTTTGGATATGTACATGACAAATAATCTAAAGCGCTCATTTGATAAACTGAGATATTTTCCAAAAGAATATAATATGCCTCATAGTGTAGAACCTTGGTCGAATTAAAATAGTCATACACTATAATCGATTAATGACATTGAATTTATTAAAAAATTGACTATGATGTTTTTTTTGAAATTCACGAATTTTCGACAGAGCCCTTTTATAGTTATCATAAAAAATTAATAATTAGTCCTAAAATCAATAAATTCAAAATTGATTAAGAGGTTTTTAATCAATTAAATTTTTAATCAATTAGTGTTAATTTTTGAATTTATAAATAAATCAATAATTTCGAATAAAATCAAAAAACTCGGGAATAAGGCAATAGAAATAAATTGAACATACTTAGCATCGTCTTCACCATCAAGTTCACTGGTTATGTTATCGATTTCATCAAAACCCAATATCTCATTCTTTGCACCAAGTTTCAATTCGACAGTTGGTAATAATAACTAAATTTTAATTCCGTTTCAAACATTCACTCGTGTAGAGATTAAAATTACTTTGGCAGTAGAAATTTTATCTGTGTAATCCCTAATTGGGCTGAATTTGACAGTTGTTACACGATGGGCAGGATTCGTGATTGTAATAATAACGTTTTGAGGCTAAGAAAAAATGAGATTATTAACAAAAATTAGAAATTTCTTGTATTCTCGTGAAAGGAAAATAAAACTAGAGAATTAAAAGCAGAATTGAAAAATAGATAGGTTCGATCTAAATTTGGCCGAATTTACATATTATTTTACTCTTTCGTTCGGCTATATGCTTGATGTCAAAATAAACTGAAATCGATAAGTGGAAGCCATGCGGATAATGAAAAAGAGTAAGTTACACCATGAAGATTCGTGCCTAGCATTAAAATTCCGCAATCGTGACAGCTGCTTAATTCGCTTTGAACACTGTAAGAGAGAAGTGAAATGAAGATATAAAACGGAGACTACGAATTCGGGGCTTGTAGGGAAAACACAGTAGAATTTCTGGTTGCTTCCATACACTAGATTTTATTCAATAATTGCAGGAAAAGGTGATGAAAACTTTAGAAGGGAATTCGAGTTTAAGTGTGGGAAGTGAGTGCTGCTTAATTGAATAACCTACTCAATTTGAATCGTTCCTCACATTCAAAGTTTAAAAACCGATATAGTCCACAACTAAGGTCAACGCGTCGATTCAGAACCTCAACAGTTGTTCAAATGTCCAGAAATTGTTTTATATGGAAATTTTGATCATATCAAATCTCTTCATCTTGAATCATATTTTAAATATTACAGATTTCAACTTCGAAAATCATCATAAATAAATCGATAGATTTGAATATATCTACTAAATCTGTAGGAACATAAGACTAATTTGTAAAATATATTGATCTTTATTGGTTTTATCAATTTCTTCATAAGTAGATCGAGTAAATTTGAGCAGCTCTGATGTTTCTATTTTTATTGGATGATTAAATACCACATCTTTATACAAAGTGTACTAGACGTTTTGGGGATTTTGCTTCTTAATACATTTCATTGCGAAACTTTGACCAATAGCCTATTGTTCAGTAGAAGATGCGATATTTACAGAGTATTCTACTGAGTGTAATGTAATCGATTAATTCTCTGATTCTGATTTACGGTATTGACTTTCTGATGCTTGTTAAAATGTTGATGCTTCCAATTCCATTGTAAAACCAGTTTCAGTAGTTCCTTTAACAATACATTTGTATGAACCAAAATCCTTTCTTCTCAATTCATCGAAAGTAATGCTTTCATCATTACTAATTAATTGACTGTTCTTGTACCAAGTGTATCTGGTGTTTGCGAATTTAGGAATAACATTACATTTCTTTGAATATGACTCTCGTGTTTTGGGTTGTTTGGTTATTCAATTGCGATGGTGCAGCCTCCATTATCAGAGCGTAATTGTTGATTTGTTCTTGGCGTATCTATTGACTATTGATGTCCTATGATCCAACGATGAGTAGGAGTATCTGCAGGAACTTTACGAAATTTATCATTTGTAATGTAAATTCGATATAAAGTTGAAACATTTCATTGATTCACAAATTGTTCCAATTCCAGATTTTTGAGCACATTTGTTTAAATTAAAAATCCTGCAGATACTCCTACTCATCGTTGGATCATAGGACATCAATAGTCAATAGATACGCCATATATATATATATATATATATATATATATATATATATATATATATATATATATATATATATATATATATATATATATATATATATATATATATATATATATATATATATATATATATATATATATATATATATATATATATATATATATATATATGAATAAACAATGTATTTGCAATTTAATTATTAAATTAATATATTTATTAATTTACACACAAAATCAATTTTAAAATTATATTGTCGATTTATTTTGTATTTAATCAATTAGAATTTTATATTTAATTTTATTAATAAAATCAATTCAAAATTAAATTAATATTCAATGAAATTAAAAATAATATTTTTCTTTTCTATCATGAAGATGGGGCGAAATATCGATAAAATTATAAACTAAAATCCAACCTTATTAAACTCAAAATTTTCCAATTTGGAAAGCGGTTTGATTTTTAGCTCCGGCACATGATAAATACTTCCTAGATTGATTTTAAATCGAATAGAATTCGTAGATATTTCCGGCTTGCTAAGATTATGATCACACTTTCGACAACGCATTGAACGTTTAACTAGAATTTGTTTGCTAATTGGACGAAAATTTTCCACCGATTTCGGTTGTCTTTCCGGATCTCTTAATCGTTGTTCGATATTCGCCACTGATTCCAATGTAAACTTTGATGAGTTGAAAATTTAATTAAATACCTTCTTCTATAATAAATTTCCTTTCAAAAATATTTTCATCAATATCAACAATATTTTCCTTTGCTTCTTGTTTGGGAATTTCAATGGGAACCTTTTCAACCTCTGAATGGCGTTTACTTGATATTATTTATTACAAAAGTGATATGATTTATCAATTAATACTTTAGGCGCATTTGTGTTGAATATCGTCTTCGATTTACTGCAGAACCAGAATCCTAAAAGGGTTATTGTAATAGAGGCCTTTAAATTTCCAAAAACATAATTTTATAATTTTTCAAATATAATCATCGTGAAAAAAACTTGAAACCAATAAAGCATTGTCACAACCTATAATTTCAATATTTCAGACTTACATTAACAATACTCTTATTCTAAAATATATTGGTAAATTTAACGTTTTCTTTTATAACTAGAAAATCAACATCATAATAAAACGTCAAATAAAACCGGTATTTTAATGTTTAATCTGCATAATCTCACAAAAATCGTTTTGTTAACAAAAAAATTATAAATAATAATATAACAATAAAATCATAATATTGATTAACACTTTCAAAATATGCTTTACAAGTGTCCTTGGAAATTTTAAATTGTTCGTTTCGAATATACTTGAAACAAAAAATCCTTCAGAATTAAAAAAATATCATTAAAAGAGTAAGATATTAAATCCATACGGCTGTTATCGCTGTAACTTTAGATAAAGAGAAAATTCAATAATTCACATAAATTTAGTTAAATATCCAATTTCCTAAGGCAACATTTTATTGTTAACCTTTTCAAGATAACTTTAATGATATAAAGTACCTAATCAAATTATGAATCTGGATATGAATCGAATAAAATAAGTGAATATTGATGAATTTGGATTTTGCAATATTACTATAGGTCATCCTGGGCTTTCTGGCACGAGGCCGATTTGTCCCGTTCCATTGTGAGAGGTCCGTAAGTGGTGCATATTGGAGTTTCAAATGGTCAATGTATGTTTTCTTGTTTAAAGATAACTTTAAAGAAATAAACACTCCTGTACTTTTAAAACTTCGGGAAATTCGTGATTCTGAGTTTTTTAATAAACTTTGGTGAAACCGATGAAATAAGTGAATATTGATGAAAATTAGTAAATATTAATTAATCAAAACGTTTTTGTATATAACATTATTATAGGTTATCCTTGGCTTTCTGACACGAGTCCAATTTTTCCAATTCCATTTTGGTAGGCCCGTATGTGGTATATATGACTTCAAAGAGTCTCAAAAGACCAATGTTTTTGTTTCGTATTACTAACTTTGAAGTTAATATTACTGTTTATTGATGAAATAACAGTTATTGTGTTCCTTCCCCCGAAATAAGATCCCAAAAGCAATTTTAAATAAAACTGAATTATAAGAACTTTTTCAAATTTCACCAAAGATTTCTTTTCAATTTTCACATTGTATTTATTAAAAAGCTGAACTATGAATCAGTGAATATATCAAAATCATCAAGCTTTTTAATAAATACAATGACTGAATTATATATACAAATGATCAAATATGTCGTTTCCTCACACAATATTCTATTATTAATCTTTTAGAGATAACTTTAAAGAAAATAAGGGACTTTATTGGCACTGGGGAATTTGTGATTTTGAGTTCCCTTTTTCATATATTTTTGAGAAGTCAATAAAATGAGTAATTGTTAAATAACCAAAACATTTATAAACCAATTTTTTGGATACAACACTATTATTATAGGTCAACCCGGATTCCTTTTCACGAGTCCTATTTGCTATCCGATAGTTCATTTCATTTAGAAAGGTCCGTATGTGGTATACACACACACACACACACACATATATATATATATATATATATATATATATATATATATATATAATATATATATATATATATATATATATATATATATATATATATATATATATATAAAGCGCATTTAATTATCATAAATGAGGCATTCATTTAGCTATGTCAAATAGGCTAAATATCCAGTATTTAGGGAAGAATCTTTAATATGATTATTAATATGATTTTTGAAATTATTACGATCTGGTTTTCGAAGTTCCTCATTAACTGCTTGGGATATTGCAGTAAATCATTCATTGAAGGTAAATCTGTCTGGTAAATCCATCAGCCGAAGAAACTTTAGTCCTTTCCCCATTTTTAATTTTGCTCAACACTTTCGATGGGGTTCAAAAATGGATTATATGGCAACTTTTCTATTTGAATAGTCAATGAAGATATATTATTGTAAATGGATTAGCTCATCTTTGGATATTGGGACCTCGATTTGTTGGCATATTGTTATAAATGCTATTGCCTACTCGTGATCTACCGAATCTCTTGTCCGTCCATGTATTGAAGGGCATTCATCTATGCATTTCTTGAAATGAAATAGTCGATTCTGATGAAGTTTCTGACATATTCTTGTATATTTGTTTATAATTAATTTTAAATTGAAAATATTTAGCCAATTGAATGTCCGCATGATAAATCAATGTCCTATTGTGTGTATTTTTTATTTTTCTTCCAACAGCGATTTTTTCTATCTTTCTAGTATAATAGCCAATTTAATGCCACATAGCTAATTCAATGGCCCTTCTGGCTATGACACACACACACACATTTATTATAGGTGAGTTAATATTTATATATTATTAAATATGCAAATCATTGGCCATTTGATGATAATCAATTGCCGGTTGGTGTAAAAGATGAGTTTAATACGAGTTGGTGTATGTATATATATATATAAGGCATCTTTAATGATCAACGTATGTCCTTTTGTTTCGAATTATTGGTTATTGATAGGGTAACAGTTATAGTGTCCCCCCCCATTTACAGATCCCAATAAATAAAAATAATTTCTATATAGCAAACATGGCTTATGAATTATGAATAAATATTGATTTTAACATTATAAATTATATAGTGAGAGATACCAAAATTTATAAATTCAATTAAAAAATAAACTCAAATTGAGTTGCATAAATTGTTTGATAAAATTTTAATTAAAATTATAAACATTATAAAAATAATTGTAAAAATAACCAACCAAAAGAAAAAAATAATTTTTCCTGCTTGCATACTTATTGCGTTCTTTCTCCAGCTTCTCTTTGCTTGCAAATTTATTAAAACTTTCAATTAAAGCTTCAATCTAAAATAAAATTCAACATTTGATGGGGTAATTTATTATGTTACTTGTTTATTGTGTGGATTTTCATACTGAGGCCAACAATTAGTGGATGTTTTTCTATCAGGAATATCAGATTCTCTGGTTGTCCATCGACAATAACTACACGCCATATAGTAAACTTTTTGCAGATCCATTTTTTTATCATCCTTAGAATCAAGTTTATGTTCACGAACAACTGCTGCGCGAAGAGATAGCATATTCCCACAACTTGGACAATCAAAACAATTGGTACATTTATCTTTATGAGAATTAGCTTCCCCACTTGCCATTGTTTCCAAACAAGTTGGACAATAATAACAATCAACCTATAAATTTAAAAAATTGAGTAGAAAAATTGAAGTTCTTTACTTCATGTGTGATGCAATTTGCACAGCGAATTTGGTAGCAATATCGACAAAAATATGTCCGGCAAAGTGGCAAATACCGTTGACATTGACAAAGTGTCTGGACGACATTGGTATCAAATATGGTATTCATTCCTAGACAAAAAAAATTTAATAAATTACATAAACTCAATTTAAAAATAAGGCAGATATAATTTAAAAATTTGATGAATTTTATAATTTTAAAATTTATGTTAAATTATAAATATATTTCAGAGGTTTAAAACAAATGAATTTTTTATTTGAATAATATCATTATTTTTGAAAATTAAATTCATTATTTATCTTTGACATGTTTTACTCAAATTTTAATTCAATTCCATTATTTTGAAATTTAAAAAATGTGTAATGCTGGATTGGTGAATTTAATAAAATTCGTCGTTTACCACATAGACTTGAATTACTTAATCATCTAATCTTCCATACAACTCGCATAAAATTAGAGATGACCACTTGGTAACAGTTAATTGTCAACTTTGGTCGTGTGGTACAAATGAGTGGTGGTTAGAAATAAGTGAGCTCTGTTAGTAGAACTGCTAATCACCTAAACCGCATGATATTCGAAAATTATAGTTAGGTGTTAGTTTAAAGTGACCAGATATTTTTTTATTGGAATGCAGGACATCTTCATATCAAAACCGCATAATTCGGATCGTCTGGTCACTTTATACTAGAACTTTGCATAAATACAGACTTTTAATTTTTGCACGATGGAATACAATGATAAGAATGTTATTTTCATTTCTTCACTAGAAGAGTGTAAACTACATATTTATATTTTTAAAAAGACTGTAGACTAATTATTTAATCCAGCTGATTATATTGTAAGCAACTTACAATGTACAATATTCTATTATACAAATATAAGTTCTGTGGAAAAAAGAAGAAACAAAAGGAAGAAGAAGCGAAAAAATACATAAATATTTTCATCTGATTCCTTCTTTTTTGAAAATGTTAAAAGCGGAATTTTTAAAACTGTTACATGTCTGTTTCGGGACACATTTCGAGAAAGTTTTTAGTGAGGGGTAAACAACTCAAATCCCAAACGCTGGTTACTTTATCTTAGCCTAGATTCAATTTAAAGTCTCTATGTAATTTCTTACCAAGTATCAATACTCATTCTATTATTCTTCGTTAAAATACTTTTCTCAAAATATAAAACAGGTTGAAAGTGTCAAGTTACATTTTTATTTCTAATAATGCAAACAAAGTTAAATAATAAATTAGATTAGATAATCCCGTTCACGCCAGTATCACTTTCTCGGTACGGATTTGGTCTTACCCTTACAGTCTGGATTTGAGCCCTTTCGTGATTGCTCAAAGAAATAAACTACGGGCAACAGAGCATTCTCGATATTCAGCATTTTATTCAAGGTTGAATTAAGAAAGTAAGAGTTGTGTTGAATTGATCCTTATGTCATGTTTAATTGTCACCGCAGACTCAAATCCATCACTGACATCGTAGATTAGCAAGTCGATTTTGCTTTCAGGTAACTCCCATCATAAAGTTTAGCTCCATTAGATCCATTCTTACAAGGAATATCATAAAACATTTTAGAAATATCATTAGTTTCGGTTGTCATACAAATCTCTTCAAAGAACAATAAACGTGAGCAGATAACAAATTCGCTTTGTTCAACAATATTTGATCTTTCCCAATCGTCAAAATCTTCATGTTCCAAATTCCGTTCAGACAATTCTTTTTTAAACTGCAAGTCGCTTTTAATAAACTTTTTAAAATTAGAATACTTTTTAAACGTCAAAAACTTTTATTTACTAATACAATTAA
>CAUHTR010006301.1:0-19952 GCA_959609185.1 Schmidtea polychroa
CATAACTGACTAATGTATTGCAATTTCCTTTAAAACATTGATATGTTACCAACATCACATTTAAAAAATCATATATTCCCACCTTAACCGATCCCTCATTAAATCCGAACGACGATATCCCCTTTAAAAATCATGAATTCCCATCTTAACCTATCTCTCACCAAATATTTCTATCCCTTTAAACATCTAACCCTTAATTCTACCCACTTGAGTTTATACCCCTTTTAATTCAGTCAATCCTCTTAAAATCATTAGAGAACTTGAAATATATGAATTTTCTTTATCGTCACCAAACATTTTTACATTGGAATAATTTAATATCTAAATAATAAGAGCCCACTAAAAGATCAAAAATCAATATTTTATACAATTATTTCACCCATCAAATACATAACTAGAGATGATATATATTAATTGATAATAATTCTTCAGCGATTCAACCAATCATTTTCAAGCAATAATAGCAAACTAAACAAATTTCAATATATTCTACAATAATTTTCAAGTAGATTTTAAATATCTATCCTTGAAAAAATTAACTTGTTTCTTAGCTTATGATTTTTAATACTTAATTTCATCAATGTGTAAATGGAAATACACTTAGAAAATTATTGAAAAAAAATTATCACTTGATTGTCATTAAAAATAATTTTTATTTAAAATTAAAAAACAAGTCAATAAAATTCAACTAATTTTCAAGAAATTAATTAAATTTATTAGAATCACAATTTAAACCTTAATTTTTAAAATATTTTTTCAGTCAACATGAAATTCTTAGAAAATTATTGAAAAAATCATTTTGTCAAATTCAATATCATCATCAAAACCTGTCACTTGATTATTAACTTATCATTAAAAATAATTTTTATTTAAAATTAAATTAAAAAACAAGTCAATAAAAATACAGCCAATTATCAAGAAATTAATTGAATTTACCTTAACATTAACATTAAAACTTTAAATTTTTAAATATTCATTCAATCAACATAAAATTCTCAAAAATAATAAAAATTCACAAAAACGATAAAAATTCACGAAAGTGATAAAAATTCACAAAAAGGATAGAAATTCATAAAAATGATAGAATTTCACTTGAATATTTACTAAATCCCGCTAACATTAACTCTAAAAAATTAGCAATGTATGCCTTAAACATCAAAATTTGCTTAAATAAAATCATTAAAACACCCTTTATTAAAGTAAACATTAAAGTACCCTTGTGAGCAATACCCAAAGGGATCCATTAAAAAATTTCATTTCTCAAAAAAGTTGGTGGTTATTCAATATTTTGATAATTATTTAAAAATATTACTTTTATTTACTTATTACATTAATTTACTTTTAAAAATATTACTTTAACTTTAAAATTTAATCCTTTATTTACTTAATTTAACCTTGTTTACCAAATATGTCCATTGATTACTTTAATTAAAAAATTTGAACCTATAATTTACTTAATTATTCTTAATTTACCTATTTATCCTTTGTTACTAAATTTTACAATATAATTTACTTAGCTTTACTTTAAAATTTTAGACCATAATTTACTTATTTACCATGCTTTTTTAGTAAAGACCCACTTTTTGTATTGAAATTCACAGTACCAACGAGACCCACCTTAATTTACTTTGAAAATTCTATGCTTTTTTGATATTTGTATTGAAAATCCCAGGACCTTTGAGACCCCTCACTATAGGCTGAGAAATCCTGGCTTTTTTCTATAGGCCCCTTTATTTGGATTGAAAAGATATAAGTAGCCCACTGCCGCAATTACTTAATCAAAAAAAGCAAAAAAAAACATATTTCAATTTTTCTTTTAAAATATTTTTTATTTTTAAAAATTTTAAATTTCAATCTTCTTTTTAAAATATACTTCGATAAAAGTATTTTTAAAATTTAGCAAAATTCTAATTAAAACTTTTAGAATCTTCCATCTTCCTCATAATCACTATGTATATTTCTTTAGTTACCTACTAACTATAATTATCTAGTATTGTCTATTTGTTTTAATTTATCATTATTTCAAATTTAAATTTTATAAAATCCATTCAAATTTTATATCCTACGAGTAAGATTTTATTTTCTTTTATATGAAGATTTACTTATTTTACAAATTTGTTAGAAAGCCAGGATGAATAAAATAAATCCTAATTTTGTGGAAATGATAATTTAAAATATATTTATATAGACAATTCTCACATCATTTTAGGAAAGAAATGAAAAGCACAGTAAAGTGAAGAAAACTGTAAAATGTAAAGAATTATAAATTTTTATTTTATAAATAAATCAACATAAGAAATTTATTTTATAAGTTAATTATTTTTAAATAAGTTAATTATTGTAAACTATATAGTATAAAGTGACGATTTCTTGGTGGCAGCATTAATAAAATTTTAAACAATTAAATTACCATTTAATGGCTTCGTTCTGTTTAGGAGATGAGGGTAGTTACTTTATCCAAATACACCTTTTTGACTTTACACTGTTGTTCGAATTTCTATAGAATATTTTCTTGTGCTTTAAAAGTTATTAAATGTCTTTGAATTTTATTTTTCTCTGTAAGACTTTCAATCTTGCACTAAAAACGAGACAGTTTATTCAAAATAATCAAAACAAAGAAAAATAATTAACAACCATCTGCCTTGTTTATCTCGACGAATTAGAGTTTATGAGGTTATGACATGCAACATATATTAAAATACGGAAAAGCAGTTGAAATTTGAAGAAACGATTAAATTTGAGACTTTGTAATTCCAAAATCAAAACGATGATTTATACTTCAAAACCGTTGTTTCGAAAAAGTATAAAGATTGCGGGTAATTTAATTACTTCTATTTTAAATCAAGATAGCATTTGTTTAGATCGACCTTCCTATTATAGGTCAATCAATTTTTCTTCGTTCGAAGTGTTACAGCTACTGCTGTCAACGAAATGTATCGACTACACATATCTATAATTCCCAAAATATATTTCTTTCCATGAATGTTTGCCTGCAAAGGTCCACAAAAATATATTGCTATAACCTCAAACAATTCTACCACTTGGGTTTTTACAATTATTTCTTTTGTTTTTGTTGTCAATGTTTTTCGTTTCTGATATATTTCACAACTTTGTATATATTGAGTCTCGATTGTATTTAATTCCTCCATATCGTAATTAACTTTTATATAATCGATTACCTTCTTACATTCAGCGTGACACAGCATTTTGTGCATGTCTTTGACAAATTCTATTCTATTTTCTTTTGGAATCCAAATTTTATTTTCCCTTGTTAAAATTAAATCTTTGTTGAACCTTTCTTTAGAATCCCAACGCTTAGCTGGTAGACAAGCATCAAGGAACAATACATCCTGGTTAAACTCCATTTGAGTACTACCAAAGAACAATATGGTATCCCTATTTTGATTCAATGCTACTTGCATTAAGGGAGAAATTGTCTCATCACCAAAAAGTAATAATCATGCCTTTTATTCTTCACAGCTAAGCTAGAAAAAGAATTAGAACAAGAATACGAACAATGGAAATATTTATGCCTTCAGTTGCCTTTGGATAGATGACCTTTGAACATTGTTCTAAACAGGCTTCAGATTATTAATACTCTTCTTCGCATTTTTATTACTATCCTGGAAAGGTCATTTAGCTCCCTTAAGTTGCTGAAAACCTTCCTCAGAAATCGAATGAAAAATGAGAGATTAACAGGTTTGGCATTATTAAACATTCACCAAGACATGTAAGTAGATGCCGATCTAGTGACCGATCGTTTTGCTGTACTTAACAAATACTCTCGTCGCATTAATTTTGTTCTATAATACATTGAATGATTGAATAATATTATGTTATGTGAAAAATTATTTATACATAATCTATATCAATAATGACAGCTGTAGTCATTCTTTAATTATTATTTGTTGAATTTTAGATGAATATTTTGTTTAAAAAAAGCAAGTTTTAAAACATTACAAAATTCTTAAAAATCCCTACCCTCCACAAAGACATCCTGTATCCATCACTGTATGAAATAAATGTTTTTTTTTAAATTATGACAATTTAATTTATTTATTTTAATTCAATGAAACGAAATTTATTTATAATTTTCTTTAGTCATATTATTAAATTAACTTTATATAAACAGGGATTAAAACATTGAAAATAACTTATTTATTTTAATTCATTTGAAAAATTTTATAAGAATTAAATAAAAACATTCTCTGATAATAAATAGATAATTAATATTTTCGATTAAAACAAAAATGTCAAAATAGATATTTAATTGAAAAATCAATGTCAGAATGACAGAAAAAATGAAAATATATAATCAGACTTACATGGAATTTATTTCCCAGAGTGAATAATAAAAATGATTGTAAATGTGAAGGAGATTCATTTCGATATCCATATGTATTCATTTTTAACGATACTAACGACAACCTTGTGATTATTTTGTTTACTTTCATCGCCTGATAAACATTTATAAATAAATAGACTGAGTTAATATAAAGATATAATCAAACAAAATTAATTAAATAAATGGTAATTTGGAATTAGTGAAAGGAAATAATGAAATTTGACTGGTTTTTCACTGACCTCCCGAGTTCCTTTAATCAAAACCCAACAGGTAGCAATGTTTATTTCAAATGACAGATTACACAGTGTATCACAGTGTATTACACATAGAACACTACATAGGTTAAATTCGATTAAGTTTGTCAAGGGTAAACTGCTCAAGAGCGAATTGGGACGGTTGATGCCTTTGTAAAAGAAACAAATATATTTCCATAACACAATCTTTAAAAATTTATTTAATAATAATTCGTCTTTTCGTTATATGATTTCTGATTTATGAGTTCAAACTTTTTTATAGTTTCTGACTTCTTTAAAATTTCTGGCCCTGTTGTAATTTTTATTTCTGCTTTTATACCGTTTGTTATAGAAGCTAATTATTGCTCATATCCCAAAAATCAATAAGATTTGTTCAACGATGCCAATTATTCAGAGAAGTTGATCATCAACCCAAATTAGTCGATCATCTCTTAATACTTTTCACCAAGCTGTAGGAAATTTTATTTATACACTATTAAGCATCAAATTGTGTCTGTCATATTTCGGATTATCAACAACTTTTTAATAATTAATTAATTAGTTAAATAGTTTTTATTTTTATAATACGTGTCTGTGTACGCCGTACTAATTTTTAATCATTATACCTTTTAACCGTTTAACCTTTTATTTGCTTCCCGCTCATACTCGCCCGAAAAATATTGATTTTTGATTTATTTAATTTTTAATTAATTTTATTTTTAATTTAAATTTTGTAATTTTACCAGCTTTGAATTTGAAAATTTATACTTTTAAATTTATTTTTGGATGTTATGCAACCTAAATAAATACAAAATTACAAGAAAAACTTTTACGATATATAAATTTTGCAAAGCTTAATGGGACCAGTATCAAGAAAATCATAATAAGAAGCAATTCATATTATCTTAACCGTTTGCGGACGGAATTAATTTTAATAAGTAGTATATATTTTAGCATAATTTTTTAGTATATGAATGCCCGATATCGTGGTATGATTTTTTTAAAGTTTGGCCAGCATGCTGGCCATTATACATTGTAGAACGTCTGGAACAAAATTCGTGGCCAGCAGTGCTGGCCTAGCGTCCGCAAACGGTTAACGATTTATATTTTTATCATATTTATAATTACATTTACTTTAATTTTAAGTGTTATTACATCAACTATCTCTGATAAGTGATATTAGCAACGTGATAAGATAATTAAAATTCATCATCGAAATTCTTCATTCTTTGAATTTTGCACAATGATTGAACTGTTTCCTAGCTTGCTCAAGCATCATCAATGATGTCGAGTAACAAGCAATATACTCGATAAGATATGGAAGTATTTTTAACACCGCTTTCATACTATGAGGAAGTTGAAAGATTCTTAAAGATTAATTAGAAATTTTGTTAAATTTAAAATATATTTTTATTGACCGAAATTTATCATTTTTAAAAAATATTTTTATCAAAGAATATTTAAAAAAAAACTGAAATTTGTTTAAATAACAAAAATAAGAAGAGACAAATTTTTGAGTGTATAATTTATTAAATAAAATTTATGGAATTATTTAGTGATTTGAAAACATTTATTAATGTTCTTACGGATGAGAATCAAATACATACCACAAAAGTCTAGAAAATAAATATACAATCTAAAGTTTAATTATTAAAATATTTGTTCAACTGATATTCAATACATACAGGGGCGGCTCAAAAAATTTTGTCTAAGTCGAGCGCCCTAGGCAAACTTTTATGAAGCGCCTACCCTAAAGAATGTCAACTGAAACATTACGTTTCAATCTATATAACTTTTATAAGCTAACTCAACCAAACTTTGCCTAACCTAAACTGACCAACCTTGACTAATTTGCAAAGTTTGATAAGGCTAGCTTTTATAGTTTAGGGGACATGGTCACGTTTGAATTTTAAAATTCTACAAAAAAACATTCTTTGATTTTATAATTCAAAGAAATGCATACAAATCCTTACGAGACGTCACCGATTACAGCTAAATTCAATCATTATTTGAAGATAAATTTATTATAAAAAAATGTTAAATCATCAAACGCATATTTTAATAAATAATTTTTTTTCTATATTCAAGAAATAATTTATAAAAATATTTTTACGCCTTACAAAATTGAGCGCCCTAGGCGGCCACCTACTTCGCCTATATGGAAGAGCCGTACCTGAATACACATACATTTTTGCTGGTTTTAAATAACTGGCTGGAATATAGACAGAATCCATTATAGATTTGAATGCTAGCAACTAGTAGCAGACTGCAATTATTATAGATAAGTAGAATGTAGTAAAGACTCACTTTCAAGTTCAATGTCATAAAATGTCAAGATCAAATGTAAATCAATTGAATCCTTTAAATTTTTAAATTTTATTTAATTACTTCTATTTAATTTATTACATTTTATTATATTTTTATTATTATTTCATTTTAATTAATACTTTTGTTAATTTTTAATTTATTACATTTATTAATTAATTATTTTATTATATGTTTATTATTATTTTATTTCAATTTAATTACTTCAATTTAGTTATTTTATTATAATTTTATTAATCATTTATTTTAATTACTTATGTTATTTAATAATTTTTTTTCTTCCGTTTAAATCTTAATAAATTTTAATTATATTTAATATTATTATTTTATTTATTATTATTTTATTATTATAATTAATTTTTTTTTACTTTTATAATTAATTTCTTATTTAATTATTTAATTAATCTTATTTATTTATTATTTTTTTTACATTTACATATATTCTACCAAGAACGTTAATTATAACAAGAATATTTCAATTTGATCAAATCTTTAAATAGTAATTATTCGATGTATTATAAAAAAACGCCAAGTTAATTTTAGATAAAAATAAACACGAAAATAATATTTCTTACTTAAAACTAATTATCTAAATTAATTGGACGAAAGATTTATAAAATGATAAAACACATTTAATTAACTAAGTCAAATTATTCACAATATATATATTTTATTATTCACATAAATTGTTCACATAAAATTCACATTTAATTGTTAAAGTGATTATGATTGTTTCCTTGAAGATTTTCCTTGAGAGTTACCTTGAGGGTTTACTAATGTGAGTAGCACTTGGTCGAAGGAACACCCATTCTTTATATTGATTTCCTTTATTCTCATTATTGAATTTTCCGATTACTGAACAAATTTTATCTAAGAACAATGGATCAGTCACTGGATAATTTGAAGAATCTATGAGCCCATCGGCAATCATTTTTGGATACAGTTGTAAGCGTAAATCCACATTTCTTCTCTATAACTCTGTAGTTCTCTATATTGAAACTGGTACATGCGAAGTTTTGATAAATCAAGTACGTTTTGTCCAATATACCATTTCATTAATGATTATAACAGTAATGAGATCACGATGCTACTACGAAACATAGGATGACTATAATATGTTATCAATCTTTTGCTTTTGCTGCATAATCTCATGTTTATGTGTTTCTTCAAGTTTTCAACAGTTTTACCGTATAAAATATTGTTCTTTAACTTATAATAATCTCGTTGAAATGAATCTGTACTAGCTGCTCTCATTTGGGTATTGTAATCAATATATCCTTTGCAAATAGCTACTTGCTTAAACTCTACCTCACGATTAACTTTTGTGACCTTTGCGCCGTAACTCAACTATTCTGTCAAAACTCTACTATTAATCTCATAATTGGTCTTTGGTTCGTGTGTTAATAAAATCTTTTCAACGTTACTACCAGGTGTATAACAAAGTTCAGGAACTATAGGTAAATCATCTAGTTTATCTTGTATACTATTAGGAAGGAAGATGTCAACCTCCAGAACATATCCACGATCCATCAAACTCATCTCCATTCACACATATTTTAATAATACTATCCATTTCAGTTTGATCTTCTAACCATCTGAACTCACCAACAGGAAGTTTTTGTGACAGAGCCTATCAATATAATTTATTAATATCTAGGTACGACATTTGTGTTGATTCATCAGCTTCAACATGGTGTTTGTTGATAAATGTCATTCTACCACGAATACCAGCTTCAAATAAACAGTAAAGCTCTGGATCTTGAATAAGTACTATCGGTTCAGGTAACTGTTTAATAGCTAATGCCCAACTTAATCCAGGAATTGAAACAAACGACAGAGCCTCAAGTTCATCTTCGTCAAAGGTTTTTTCTCTGAAAGCTTCAAAAACATCACCAACAGGAAAACATCCAACTTGAGATATACTAGCATGTAATCTAGCAGTGTCTCACAGTTGCATTGTTGCCAGATTCGATTTACATGTATGTAAATCTTCTTGACTAAACTCCTTTCCAAATTGATGGTAATTCTGTTTATGAGGTGTTTTTAGCTGAGAATGAAATATTTCAATGATTTATTAAGATAATTTTAAATGATAAATAATGAACTATTAAAATAACTCGTAAAATAATTTTTAAATTTTTTAAATTGAAACTTTTAAATTTTTATATTGAAAAATAAAATAAGTTTTTTAAAAGAAATTTTATTGGTAAATAATTTTTAAATAAATATATTTTAAATATCGAAATTTTAATAAATGGTTTTGAAAATATTTTATTCAACGCTGAAACTTTGTTTGAAAATTATACAATATTTCATTATATAAATACTTGAAATTGTGACGCTATCTTTTGAACCTGATTTAAAAAAAATTTAGAAGATGTTCTTGCAGCTTCTAATATGGCGACGACGTCTATGGATTTCTTCATAAAGAAGCTATTTTCAAACGATTATCTAAGAGGAGATGATGTTGAAACATTCATTAAATAATGTGATAAATATTTTAAAATGGTACAAATGCCTACTGCAAGACAAGAAGTGATGATTGAATTACTGATCGATAAACATATCAGAGAGATATATGCAGGAGATTCATATACAAATATCAAATGCCATAAGGAAAGATTACAGAAGCCATTTGTCAAGAAAACAAGTTTGGCAGAGGATTTACAATCTGCTATGTGATGATCCTGAAAATTATTTTATTATTATAAACGAGTAAGTCGTTAAATATTGAGACATCAGTTAAACAAGGAAAGTTTAACAGAATATCTGCTTGTGCACTGTGTAGCCGAGAAGACTTTGAGCGAGAATGGTGTCTAAGTGATACCAAAAAAAACGACAGAAGTGAAGAAAAAAATCAAGAAGTTACATGAATCTCGTATAGTGGCAGAAGACATCTATGCAGTGAGAGAAAGGCCAGAACAGAAAATAACAAGATGTTAGATAGACACGGTTACAAATCAAGCAAGAAATATTGTACTACCAAGATATAATAGCGAGCCGAGAGTATTGAGAAGAAAGCTCGAACAGAACTAAGAACAACTGTTGGACATGTCATAAGGCAAAACATTTGAGTAGAGATTGCATAACAAAGAAAGCAGTTACAATCTTTTACATGTGCAAGACAAGGACATGTAAGATGTCAGTGTCAACAGATGCAGAGAAAGGTAGTCGAATGTTATGCTGTCGTACCCCGGGACAGGTGAGAAGAGATTGTCAAAAAATAAGGTGTCGAGTGTAGATTGAGAAGTCATAAAGATGCATATTGTTACTCAAATTTGGAGAGAATAAGATGTCTTAAAATCAATGAAAATGTTGGTACACAACAAGAGCGATACTAAGCAGGAAATGTTTATCAAGGAACGAGAAAGGATGCAAGACAAGCAGACAAGAGATACGTAGCATTCGTAGACGAACCAAGTGATGAAAGAATATAAGATAAATACAGAGAATATCCAAATATCAACGCTATGATAGAAGAGGAAATAGTCGGGCAGCGTATTAAACAGCGATGCTGACTCCCAAATTATTAATGATTACAATTAAAGTTAAATATCATGTATTATAGAAAAAGATGTGAAAGATACAGAGGTAAAGGAAGAGGAAAATAATGTAATAAGGAAAGTAAACAGATTCAGAAAAAAGGATTTTGCAGAAAGAGAAAGAGACAAAATACAAATACTCACATTAGATGAATGGAAAAATGATATTATTAGTTATGATAAAATGCAAGGCCGACCAAGTGTAACTATTAGAATACAAGACGAGAAGATGGAATACTTGCTCGATACAGGAGCTACAGTAAATTCCATGAGTTGGAGCAAATGTGAGAAACTTAAAGATGTAAAACTAACAACACCGACTGATACATTGAGATGTGCAAATAATAGTGTTTTAGAAACGAAAGGTAAAGCAATATTAGAAATAGAAATAAACGGCAGGAAAAGAAGGGAAAAGTTTACGATAGTAAGATATATGACTCCAGAGGTAATTGGAGGTTGAGAGTTTCAAAAACAATTTACTAAACAACTAAAGTGGCCAGTAGAAGAAGTTCTGGACAAAATTGGAAAGAATATTGGAAAGGCGGGTCTTAGGATAAACCATAAAAAGTGCCATATTCTCCAAGAGGAAGTCAAATATTTAGGTCACATAATCAGCAAAGATGGAATACAGGCGAACCCATCAAAACTAGAAGCGAATTTATAAAAATAGATGTCGAGAAAACGGAGCAAGAGTGCATATGCTGAATCGAAGCCAAATTTGGGAAGGCAATAACGGAGATGGAACGATTTTAAAGAGCAAAGAATACTTAAAAGATAAATAACCCGATACTACTAAACATTACAAAAAAAAGAATCAAAGTTTTTTTATTACTGATAAATGGGACATCGGCTGCACAAAGCTGTTGAAGTATAAAATAGAAACTCAAGGAAAACCGATAAATATTAAACCTTGGAGATAACCAGTCAACTTTGAAGGTAAAATAGATGAAGCGATAAAAAACTTGTGGGAAAACAATATTATCAAAAAATGTAATTTGCCATGGAACACTCCATTAATATGCGTCTGGAAGAAAGAAAAGCAAGGTATCATTTCTTAAAGAAGGGGAAGTGAGGTGTTTTCAGCTGGGAATTAAATATTTCAATGATTTATTAACATAAATTAATGAAACTCAGCTTGATTAAAAATTGTGTGTCTTGTTTTTAGTGTAATATACACATGTTTTACTATAAATTTGTATTTTTCATTCAGTTAACACAATTTTCTTAGAATTTTATTCATATAATATTTTAATAAATGTGTCAATTTTGATTTTTTTTCACATCTTTTTAAAGCATATTTCCCAAAATTTCTATATTATTTTAATTATGAGAACTTTTTTTTCTTACCAATTTCACCACTGATTATATTTTCCATTGAATTTATTAAAAAAGAGTGAAGACTATAAATCAGTAATATATCGATGTTTGTTGATTTATTACTGATTTATAGTCTTCAAACTCTCTTTTTAATAAATTATTTTAATTATTATTATTTTAAAATTTTTTATTTTATTATCAGTTATTCTCAAGGTCAATAACAACAGATCAAATTGATGATTTCATTGATTTTTTATCTAGTGTTGATTTTTGGCCGTTTGTTTATAACGAAAATTGCTTCTTTGAATCTGACATTTTTTGTGGATGTTTCCATTGACTACGATTTCGATTGAAATATTTTTTCTTCCATCTTTGATTGACATTGTTAGAGATGTCTGTTTACCGAGGATTTTCCACCGTGGTCTAAACATTCTTTAATTCTTTGGTGCAAGGTCCTGAATGTACTTCCTATGTAAATTTCCTTGTATACATTGCACGTGATGCAATAGACGATGTTTTTTCTAAAGCACATATCTTCGGTGTTTGGCAGTTTTCCATTGTGCAATTATTTTCTTTCTTTGTGTTATTTGGTAGAGCTTTTCCCAATGTCCAAGATTTATGTGCTATCCGAATTGGAAGACTGGTTCGTTTTAGTTCTTTCTGGATCTTGAAGTCGAGTATGTCACTAATGAATGGGATATTAGGATAAAAACCTTTCTCCTTTATTGTTAATTCCTTAGATCTTTTGGGGTAGAATTCATTCTATCAATGTTCTCACCTTTATATCCGATTTTTCATACAGTTAACAAAAGTTTCTTGAGTTTTATTAATTTATTGTTTTTATGTGTTTTATGTGTGCATCAAAATTACGAATGATCTCATTACTATTATACTCGATAATGAAATGGTATATTGGACAAACCGTACTTGATTTATCCTAACTTCGCATGTACCAGTTTTAATATAAAGAACTACAGAGTTATAGAGAAGAATTCAATTGTCAAATTAATATGGTAGCCGGTGACACTGATTCCTTCGTTTTAGAGTGTAGAAATGTGGATTTACACTTTAAACTGTATCCAAAAATATCGAATTTCTCATGATTTTAATAAATTTTTAGTTTTAATATGAGAATAGGTTTTCTTAAGTATAGATTAATAATTTATATTTTTTAAATATATGTATGTAAACGTTGGTTGAAAAAGGTATTGGTTGAGTTGACAATTATTCTCATTTATCACTCATTATTTTCAAAAATTATAAAAACTTCATTTATTATAAATAGAAATCTTAATTTTTTAAAATAGATTAAAATTAAACTTCAAAGCTTTTTAAATTATGTTTTTTAAAATGATATTTAAGATATAAAAATCATAATTTTTATTAAATTTTAGAATTCTAAATTAACAGGTTATTCGAATTAATTTTGAATTGTTTGCAGAAATTAGTATGTTTTAGTAGTACATTAACATATTATCAATTTATAGAATATTGAGAAACATAGTTGAGAAATGAACAAACTTAAAAAATAATATATTTATCAATAAGATTTATTATTTTCAATAATAAATTATTTTTAAGTTCATAAAACCGAGAGAAATTTTATTTAAAAATATTTACTGTGACAAACAGAAATTCGAATTGATATAAATATTTAATACCCTGATATAAAATCTCACATACCCCAAATAAAAAACGCTATAATAAAAATATGAACAGTTTTGCGTACAGTACTAACACATATAGTTAACTAGTGGTAATTTATGTGTAAAATATTTATTAAATTGCTGCCATTCACCGAAATAATTTCCCACCTTATTGCAACTTAATGAATACTTTAAACATTATTATAGTTTAACGAAAGATTTCGTTATGTTGTTTTGATTTATTGTAATATTTTTATTAATTTTGTAACCATTAACTGAAATAATTTATTATTTTGCAATAATTAGTGATTGAATATAGTTTATAATACTGTAATAGAAGTTATTATTTAATGATGTAATGAATTTTACAGTTTTGATATTACTCATATGCAATAAAGATGCAATATCAATGCATGATTGGTTGGTATTGAATAATAATATTAATATGTGCGTGTTTTAATATATGTATACGCATGTGAGTGGATTTATTGTAATATGTATTAACATCTATTAAACTAAGGTTTGTGTGTTACTTATTGATTCTAAAACATTTTTTACCCTTACTCGATTTATTGATAACTATTTTTGTAACTTAAACATGTTGGTTTGTAAGTATTTCAATAAAGGGATATAAAATGAATGAATGAGAAAGATTTATAGTTGTTTAAAAAGATGTGTAAATTCAAAAATGATGTACTAAAAATGATCACGTCATAGTCTCATTTAATAGAGAACTTAATTTCAAGTATATTGACATAAAGTCTTATAAACAATCAAAATTTATGATGTAATCAATGATTTAAACAAAATTAAAATTATTACATAATCGATAATTAAAACAAAATTTTTAATTAAAAAAAAGTAGGGGAGGGGTCTTTTAAAAATTTTTAAAAAAAGGGGGGAGGGCATCTAGATCTGGAGTGCACATAACTACTTACTAATGTGTTTTATCATTTAATAATTCTTTTGTCCAATTAATTTAGATAATTAGTTTTAAGTAAGAATTATTATTTTTGTGTTTATTTTTTTTTGAAAAATTAATACTCAGTTTGTCTAAAATTAACTTGGCGTTTTATTTTATAATAAATCGAATAATTACTATTTAAAGATTTCATCAAATTGAAATATTCTTGTTATAATTTACGTTCTTGGTAGAATATATGTAAATGAAAAAAAATAATAATAAATAAATAAGATTAATTAAATAATTAAATAAAAAATTTATTATAAAAGTAAAAAAAAGTAATAATAATAAAAACATATTAATAAATAAATATAATAATAATATTAATTAAAATTAAAATTTATTAAGATTTAAACAGAAGAAAAAAAAATCACATAAATAATTAAAATAATTATTTAATAAATGTAATAAATTAAAAATTAACAAAAGTATTAATTAAAATCAAATAACAATAAAAATATAATAAAATTTAATAAATTAAATAGAAATAATTAAATAAAATAAAATAATAATAATAAAAATACAATAAAATAATTAATTAATAAATGTAAAAAATTAAAAATTAACAAAAGAATTAATTAAAATGAAATAATAATAAAATTATAATTGAAATATAATAAAATGTAATAAATTAAATAGAAGTAATTAAATAAAAATTAAAAATTAAAAGGATTCAATTGGTCTACATTTGATCTTGACATTTCATGACATTGAACTTGAAAGTTGGTTGTAGTTAACTATATACCTCTTCTGTATAATGTAAAATATTGAATATCAGTAAAGTTAAGTCAAGTAATAATTAATTTTACTGGTTATAGTTTTCTCGATTCATTCAAATATTTTAAAGTTTGATTTGATCGGCATTGTGTATAATTTATATAATACAAATTGGAAATTTTTCTGTCATCCATAGTATTTTTATTTATAATCATAATTAGTAAAAATAGTATTTTCTTTATTTCATGCAATATGTAATTATTATCATTATCATTATTATTATTATTATTATTATTATTATTATTATTATTATTATTATTATTATTATTATTATTATTATTATTATTATTATTATTATTATTATTATTATTATTATTATTATTATTATTATTATTATTATTATTATTACATATATGTTTCTGATAGATAATACAATTACATTTATTACCTCGTATAATGTTACAATAATAACTAACAGCAGCAGCAAAACAATTATTGAATGACAAACTAAATTCATAGTATTTATCTTTCGATATTCAAGAATAACCATTGAATCTAAAAATTACAGTTTTCAACTTAAAAATATAATATTTAAAATGCATAAATTAGTTTGAAACGATAAAATTATTTTTTTTAATTTGATTAATATACAATTTGAGTGTATAATGTAAAAGTTAAAAATTTAAATTCAACATTCCAAAATAAAGCACATTATCTATGTAAAACTTGAATTACTTAGATACAGGCGCGTACGCAGGATGAATCCATGGGGGGTTTGTATATATATTATTTTTATATATATAGAGGGGGGGTTATATATATAATGTTGAGGATACCTAAATAATAATTAATAAAGAAATAAGTAAAATTACCTGGGGGAAGGTCGCCCTGACAAACGGGACGATCTATAGAGACTCAGAAGAGAAAACGAAAGTGAAAAGAAATCAAAAATGAGAAAGGAAATAAAAGTTATCAAACAGGAAAATAAAAATCAATAAATAATTAATTTGTACAAAAAGGAAAAAGGAATTTTGAAATCAGGGAAAAAGGAAAACAACAATATCCTTATCTCGACAGCTTGCCGGTGATAATAGAATTGATGGGAGAAGGCGGTCGAACAAGAAAGGAAAAAGGGAAAAACAACTTGACAAGCTGTCAGAGATAAAAATGGGACAGTCGGGGAAAGCAGGAGATGGAAAGTGGAAAAACACTCAATTATCTGGAGTGTCACAAGCAAAACAACTATATAAAGAAAACTGGTGGACGAGAAAAAAGAACAGATTGAGAAACAAAAACAGAACGAAAAGTAGAACGAAGTTGAGAGCAAAACAAAACGAAATTAGAGGCAAAAGTAGAGTAAAATTAGAGACGACAGAGTAAAAAGAGGAATCAAAGCAGAATGAAAAGAGAAGTGACAAGAATCTTTTATAAAATTGAATATAAAGTAAAAGTGGAGTAAATAAATTGTGTGGTCAAAGCAAATAGAACAATCGATCAATATATTCTGTAATTGAGTAGTTGACGGCTAGTGATTATTGTTGTGGTTACAGAAAGGGCTGTTCTTCACGTAGTGTCGAAATAAGCTCTGTGTGGTAAATTGGTTTATAGTCAATTGGTTGTAATTGAAATTTGTAATATTACGTGTGGATATTAATAAAGCTTATTGTGTTCGAGAGTGTTGAATTGCGAATTAATAAACACGCTTTGGAGCCAGATTAAAGATTTGAATTTGCAAATATTGTCACCAACCCTATAACCCAACAATTATATATATTTATATATATATCGGCATTCGGAATATTTCTTAAATTGTTTTAAGTATATATATTTATTAATTATAGTTTTTTATATTGTTGTTGGAATCATGGGGGGGGGGGGTTTAAACCCCCCCCCCCCACCCCTGCGTACGCGCATGCTTAGATATAGCAATTACATTTTAGTTAAATATGCCACATATAATGAAGAATTAGATAATTATATCCAAAAATATTCTTTTTAAAGCAATGTTGGGTAAAATCTGATTTTTATATCTAATATATATCTAATAATTAATATTTTAAATTCTTTTATGATAATTGTTTTCGAAATTGAAATATTTAGTGTGTAAAATAGTAAATTAAAATATTTTAATAATAAATTGTTATTATTACGATATTAAAGGACTTAGTCAAAAATTTTTAAAAAAGAACTACTCAATATTTCTCAGTCAAAGTACAAATGCCATTCATAGTAATAATTTTAATTTTATGATTGATAATTTAATTTGAATTGTATTTTATGAAAATCTTATACATTTTGATTGAATTTGGAATGTGTCTAATAATTGAAATCGTGTAAAATAACTAATTAAATATTTAAATGAAATATTAAATTAGTATTAAAGGACTTAGTCAAAAATGTAAATAAAATAGTCATTTGTGGATTAAATACACCTTAATCAGAATAAATTACTATCAATAACGAGTTATTAAAATCAAAAATATTTTTATTCGTCAGTAAAAGTAGTTCATATTTTAGAAATAATTTTTAATATCCTCTTCACTTATAGGCCCCGATTCTCGATATTTATTTTCCACTAATTATTTTCTAATCACTTATATCCTTCCCACAAATATTTCTTTTAAAATTTACTAAAATTTATTAAAGTATCTAGTTAAGGGGTAGGTGGGGTTGAGTGTGATCAATACCCTTACGACCAGTACCCATAGGGTGTCAAAACATCCTGTCGGATAAACTCAGACTATAATATAATAAAACGAATTAACAATAACTATTTATTGAATAAGCATACAAATAATTCATTTTTACTTTGCAATAATAAGTCAGTACCGATGTTACTAATCAATTAAAAGTTAAGCAGATCTTTTTTGAATAAAAATTATAATTTTAGTCTTTCGTTGTAATTTTAAAATATTTAAGTTATTTTCAATTCCACGTGATGTTTTAAAGTGGTTGAGTTGACAATCATTCTCATTCATTTTTGGACGAAAATCATGATTTTACTTAGAAAAGGTTTTTCTACTGATTGTAATTAAAAATATTTTTGAATTCTTAGAAAAAAAAATAAATTATTTATTTAAAAAGCATTTGATTAAATACAATGAAGAATATTTAGTTGGTTGTAAGTAGCTAGTTGTTAGTGTTTAGTATCTATTTTTTTGAGAATAAGTACTTGGTATCCGATACTTAGTTGGTTGCTTGTTGTTGGTTGTTAGTACTTAGTTGTTGGCACTAATCTGTTAGTAGCTAGTTGTTTGTTGGTTGTTATTACATAGTAACAGGTTGTTAGCAAGTTGTAAGTACTTAGATGCAAGTATTTTGTATTTATTTGTTAGTACGTAGTTAAAAATACTAAGCAGCTGATAGTTGGTATCTGATTGCAAATAGTACCTAGATAGTAGCTATTTGTTAGGTATTTAGTGGTTAGCTGTTTGTTAGAAGTATATAGTTGTTAGTATTTGTTATTTGGTTGAACTATTGGATTTTGACAAGAATATAAGAAATATTTTACTTGCTGGATTAAGAAGAGCTTATTATAATGATGAAAAAATTTTGTTAAGTCTTTAGTTCTTATTATATTATGTGTAGATATGTAGCTGTTAGCACTTGGTTGTTTGTACTTGGTTGTTGTTGGTATCTGATTTTTGAATTATTATTAATATTACTATTATTATTATTATTATTATTATTATTATTAAATATTATTATTATTAGTAAAATTAGTATTTGTATTTGTCTTTGAAAATAATTTCATAAAAATTTTCATTTAAAATTTTAATTTATTATCCATCTACTAACACTAAAATCACTTGCGAAATCGATAATCCAAGTCGGAAATGAAGATGCAACACATATTTGGCTCAAAATCCCATAAATCAACCATATTTGGGATCCAGCAAAACATATTTAAACAACTTCTTTTAATTTATTTAATTTAATAGTGCATTTAACTTATTTATTAAATTAATATTAATGAATGTCAAAAGCACTACATCTTCAATTAAATTAAATCCATTTAAGCAAATCCAACTCTTAAATCAATTTTCAACATTGGGTTTTGTAGCGCCTCGGTTTCGTCGAACGCGCTCACTACACTATCAAGACATCAATTTCATGCTAGCATCTTCCTCTGGATGGACCAAATCTCTGTCGTTCGTAATAATCGGATGGCACAACACATCCAACCGCTCAAGCGGAGTATCCACGGCCCAAATACTGTTCAGCTCTAATACACGCAACCCAACAGAATTTATCGAAACAGACTCTGAATCGTCCGTACAACAAATAAACCAGGCCTGCAGCCACTTCATTGCCTCAGACTCTAACCCGTCCTTCACATAATCAACATCTTACAAACCCTACATGCCAAACACACTTACCTAAGCTTTATACGCTTGGTTAAAATGCATTGACTCCTCTAACATGAAGCCCGATACTAAGGACGCTTCCTCGTCATCAAACTGTACAAAATCACGACCCAACTGTACATGACAGTGCATCACACATCATAAACCTGAACCGTTTCAAACCTCCTTTCATACCAGCCAAACTAGGTAACCAGCTTATAACAATCTCTTCTTAACTAAACTAGTATATTGTGTACTATTTCTTTCTTCTATTTCTTTCTTGACAACATCTTCCCCTACATATATATATATATGTGTGTGTGTGTGTATATATATATATATATATATATATATATATATATATATATATATATATATATATATATATATATATATATATATATATATATATTAATTTGTTCAAGTAATAATTAAATTTGATATTTTAGATATATGATTAAAATAAGTATATAAAAAATTATTTATAAAAGAAAGTTTTTGTTTAAAAGTCAGAAGT
>CAUHTR010006302.1:0-19951 GCA_959609185.1 Schmidtea polychroa
TATCCTCGGAAATGTCGATTAAATCTTTTAAATGGTTGAAGTAGACCGTCATAAAAGCCACCGTAGCATCGCCCAGGAACTAAAGATCGACCACAAAACAGTTTTGAATCATTTGCATAAAGCTGAGTTCAAAAAGAAGCTTGATGTTTGGGTACCGCAACGAGTTGACGGAAGAAAACTTGATGAACCGTGTTTCCGTGAATCCTTGACAAAATGGATCGAAATCGAGAGGTTTGTGACTGGCGACAAGAAATGGGTCACATACGAAAATGTCAAGCGACAACGTTCAAAGTCGAAGTCCGATAAAGCAGCCCAAACAATAATTGACAACCCTTTCGGTGTGTTTGGTGGGACTGGATGGGAATCATTTATTATTAGTGCTCCCCGATTCCCAGCAATTAGACTGATTGAAAGCAGCAATCAACCAGAAAATCCCAGAATTGGCACATAGGAGAGGCGTCCCGTTTCACCAGGACAACGCTACATCTCACACATTCGTGAGGGAGCTTGGTTGGGAAATTCTTATGCATCCCAAAAATCCATGGATTAAAAATCATGGATAATCAACCTTGCTTTAGAAATAACCTTTAAAATAACGCAAGTAAGTGAAATATTGCGATTGTCTGAACATGGTTACATCCTCACTCCGGTATCTATATCACCGAAAAAAGCCATTGTGAATGCGAGCAGCTCTGATAAATTATGCTTATAATACACGTATGCTGATGATACATTAGATACCTCAAGGATTTACAATATGATTTAAATGATTTACCAATGCGGCTCTATAATATCAGATAATTAAAGTCTAGAAACCCCGGAATCACAGTTACTGTATTTGGAAATAATCACATTAATAATAATGAAGATGATGCAGTTTTCGGATGATAGTGGCAGATTTCATTAAACCGGAGTTTGGAACATACAAAACCTGATGAATTTGCAAGTCATACAATCCCACAAGAATACAATCAATATGGTCAAAAACTTGTTTGAGTGGATTCAGGAGAGATACATTTCAAAAACATTTAAGGTTTCATTTGTTAAATCAAGTTGGAACAACAATGTATACACCTGCTGACTGAAAATGGTTCATTTTATAATGATTACACGAAAACAGTGACTCCTTCATTTGTTATTTATGGTGATTTCGAGTCGATATTGTCTATTGAAGATACATGTAATGAAATACATTTCCCAATGTCACCTGTGCTATTATTAGTAAATAACATAACTGGAGTAAAATCATAATATCGCCCGAGATTGGATTTATAAATATTGCCGTACCTTACATTGAAAACCGTCAAAAGGGAGTTTTCTTAAATCCTACCCAAGAAGCTGAATTTATGCACTAAACCAGTGGTTCCCAACCTTTTTTGGTTCATCGCCCCCCCTTTTCATTTTCATTGAATGTCATTAATTTGAATTGCAATTTGAGACGAAAAGTAAGTGGAATACTGTCAATTGTATTTTATAATTTGAAGGGTTATGATATACACATCACATCCTCAAATATCGCGTTAATAAATGCCAACCATTGGAGTTTAAGCTGCATTCTAAAAAGCAGTGTAAAATTCATATCATCATTTGTTTAGATAAAGGATTTGTGTATCAGCATTATCAGTAGCAGTCTGGCCCATTACATAATCAGAATTCAGCATCTTATGGAGTCAAAATCAATTTTCCCTTATGAATTTGTAGAAAATCTGTAAATATTAAAATCAGCAAAGAAATTCATTCCAATATGGGATGGAGTTAATGAAGTTAAATATGAAAATGCTAAAAGGATTTGGGCGGAAACTGGTTGCACCTCTGTTGGAGTTTATGCTGGTTGTGAAAATTCCAAAATGACCAAATGACCAAAATGAGTTTTAAAAATAAAAAAATATGTTAAAAAATAAATTTTTAATAGAAGTATTTATATTGTAAATATATTTATACTGAATCATCGTGCGGAATAAGAGTAATTATTTATATTCAGACAATCATAAACAATCATTTATAATCAAATTCTTATTTGGCCTTATATCGAATTATTTGGACTTGAGTAATTTCTCTTCAAATGATTTGGTCAATTAAATTTCACTAACCAATGGCTTGAACGAGAATTTATTTGGACCAGAAAGTAATGCCGTTTCTGCGAATGTCGATATTCGCTTGTCATTTATCAGTAAAAGGGTATTTTAAGGTTAAAGTAACTAGTTTATAGTAAAATGGTTAGTCAAATACCAGAATAGGTACATTTTTTGGAAAAACTTAATAATTTATAATTATTAAGTAATTTTAATTTTAATTTTCTAATAATAATAATAATAATAATAATAATAATAATAATAATAATAATAATAATAATAATAATAATAATAATAATAATAATACAATAAAATGATAATTTAAGCCTTTTGCTGCAAATAATGTATTTAATGAAAGAATTTTCGACTATACGATAGTCCTTGTCAATCTAATCGTGACAAGGACTATCGTATAGTCGAAAATTCTTTCATTAAATACATTATTTGCAGCAAAGGCTTTAATTATCATTTTATTGTTTTAAATAATAAATGCTGCTACCAAGCAATCATCATTTTAATAATAATAATAATAATAATAATAATAATAATAATAATAATAATAATAATAATAATAATAATAATAATAATAATAATAATAATAATAATAATAATAAACTTGTTTCAGTGAATTACCATAAATTTCCATTGGAATTTTCCACATAAGCCGACTGATTTAATAATTTCCCAAATTATAATTATTACGAAGTAGTGAATTCCTTAAATATTTTTACTCTGCCTTAGATGATTTAAAGATTCCAAATTAATCATTTTTAAACTGCCTGGGACTATATCAATGACACAATGAAACATATATATCCACTGTTGAATAAATTTTCTACCCCATGTTTACTGTTATATGCAATACAAAACTTTCACTTATTTCTAATCGTGTTAATTCAAAATAAGAATTTTATTTTTTTATTTTTTAAAAATTTTTTTTGAAATTTCACAATTACTACTATAAATCAGAATGATGCATTTAATTATTTGTTTCATAAACATTTATTTCCCTAATAGTTACAAACAACCAGTGGTTATGGTTAGGGTTGTATCTTGTTATGTTAGGGATGTTTAAATAACTAATTTATATATATATATATATATATATATATATATATTGCATTATAAGTATCAAATACTATTATATAGTAAAAGTATAATAAGTATAAATGCTGGCACGCATAATTAGCATTATTAGCAATCAATTTGTATTTTTACTATATCTTTAGGCAATTAGACTTCAATTATTAACATAGTATATTTAAATAGTACCGTAAAGTGCCGAATAGTATACCTCCCCAAATAGTGTACCAGTGATATACGATTTTTAAAAAAGTGCTAAATATTATATCATGGTACACTAATTTGATTTCAACATAAAACAAAAAAATTAATGATTTTGGCATCTAATTAGTGTACCATGATATAATATTTAGCACTTTTTTATGCAATTAATTTTAAATTTGAATTGGTTTGAATCCAGTATAATATGGGTTTTTCCTTTATATAAATATCGCCTGCCAGTTGTACCCTTTATTGCCAGCAGCACCCTGCTGGCGCCACTTATGTTGAACGATTTTTATTTTAAAAATATATTAAAATGACAGATCGTTAGTCAAAGGTTTTTTCATAAATTGATGTTGACATCTATGACCAATTATTAAAAACAAGCATCCTACAGAGCAATTTCTTGCAAATCAATGTCAGAATTGATTAATAAATATAACAATAAAAAAATATAAAGTTTTGATTTTGTGTGTTGTTGTGGATCTTACCGATAAATTGGTAAATTTTATTTTGTGTAGCTGTTTTTTAAAAAATTAGATAGTTTTTAATTTATGATTTTTAATTGCAGTTCGCCCATGTCACCAAAACAAAAACGAAAATCTATTACTATCGGAGAAAAATTGAAAATTGTGGCCCGAGCAAAGCGTGGTGAGTCGCTAAATTTTTTACAAAAACAAACAGGTTATCAACGATCACAAATAAGAAAATGGATTTCTAAAGAAAATAATTTAATTCAATCAAAACGCAATCAGAAGAGTAAGAGGTGGTGGGCGAAAGCCTGCTTTTCCTGAAGTGGAAAAATTGGTAATTGAATGGTTTAAGAGCCAAAGAGAAAAAAAACTGGTTGTCAACTATAATATGTTTAGGAGGAAAGCGAAAACAATTTTCAAAAATATCGGGACCCCTACAACAATAAACGAATTTTCATGCAGCAACAAATGGATCCGAGGAGTTTGCCGTCGAAATAAAATTTCATCAAGAAAAATTACACACCAAAGCCAACAAGATAATTCTTCACCAATTGAAATTCACAATAAAGTGAAAAAATATCTTTCAGCAATTAATCAAAAAAGTGTAAATATTCCGAAAAATTTAATATTTAATATGGATGAAACTCCATGTTATTTTGATATGACCTACGGCCGAACGCTTCATTTTCAGGGAGGAAAAACAGTAGATGGTTTAAATACAGGTCATTGTAAAAATATATTTACTATCGTATTGTGTATTTCTGCAGCTGGTTCTATTATCCGAACGCAAATTATTTTAAAAGGTCTCAAAAAGATTCCAAAGGTAAAGTTGCCAAAAAATATTGATTTAGTAGTGAGTGATGGGGGTTCTATGACAACTGATTTAATGATGAAATGGATACAAAATTGTTATAGCCAACAATGCAATACTTTTAGACGCGAAAATTCTTTGCTGATTATGGATTCATATGGTTGTCACTTGAAAGACGTGATAATAGAAAACTTTAAAAAAAAGTGTCTTGCAGAAGTTATAATAATTCCACCAAAAACCACATCCTTTTGCAACCACTAGATGTGTCGATCAATTATCCATTTAAAAACGCTTTAAGGGCCGAATGGAACAATTGGCTAGCAGAAGCACCTGAAGAATATACAAATAAAGGTTATCGAAAAAGCCCAAGTTACCATAATTTGGTGGATTTTACTGCAGCAGCGCTGAAAAAAATTTCTCCTGAAATCATAATGCGATCTTTTGAATGTTGTGGGATTGGGGAACGTGGACTAGAAATTCCTTTATCCAAATTAAATAAAAAGTTAGAAGCAGTGTTAGCTTTTGATGAGGTTTTACAACAGAGGTCTGAACAGACTTTGGTCCTGGAAGAAGAGGAATATCAAGAACATACTGACGAGGAATATGAACTGCTATTTCAGGAAGAATTTTCCAGAGTTAGTACTGAAGAAATTTTATTGTCATCATCAAGTATTGAAGATGATTCTAACTGTGACGATGAGTTGGATTAAAATATTAACAGATTCATTTCACCAAATTTAATATATGTGTTTTTTGATTTAAACTATTTAAGTTTTTATTTGGATTAATTTTTTATTAAAAAAAAGTTCCTATATTATTTATTTAGGTATAGGTACATATAATAATAATAACCTATTTATAATGTTTCTTGATACCAAATGAATTATTTGCTTTGTTTCACTATAGTAAACATATTATAATTTCTTTTTTGTTATTTTTTTTGCAAATTAAATATAATACATTTTATAACATTAACTACTTGTTATTGTGTTTAATTTAATTAATTTGAATTTTGTCATTAAGTAATGAAAAAGTTTAATAGGTAAATATTTAATAGGTATTTACCCGAAATTCGTGTTGTATATTAAGACGAATTAATTAAACATGATATTTTTAATTAAATATAATATTTTCATATTCCAGAATCTGGTTTAACGTAATAATTATAATAATTATAACATCATAATATTGACAATAATATTTGACATCAATAATATTTAATATTCCAAAAACTCAACTTTGAGTTATATAGATAATAAAGACATCATTTCGTAAGATTTATCTTCATTTTTTAATAAATTTAATAGTTTCTTTTAATAAAACATGACAAAATTCGACTAATTAATGCCTTAGAAAATGTTGAAAATTACGAAGAATTTGGAGGATTACTTAAAATCACCAAACAATCCATTGGAACAATAATTTACATATGGATGAATTTGTAAAAAGAAAAGAGGTAGAAGACAAATTATTTCAGAAGAACAGGGAATACAGTAATCTGCGTGGTTTTTCATTGCATGGTTTCGCAATTGCGCCGCCAAATTTTAAATACCAAAATTTCTATCTACACGGTAAAAATTTCGTAGCTGCGCGTTTTTTTGCTGTTTTTGACCAAAAAAATCATGTTAATTCATATCAGTGAATCACACAATTTTTGAAACGGAAAATAGTGATTCCTTGTATTTCGATGCATATATACTTTTTATTTAAAAAAAATATTAACAGTTTCATTTTTCTAGTGATCGCGTTAGGATGAGGATGTGAAATTACATAATTATAAGTGTTTGTTTAATTAAAAATATATGTATTAAATTCAAGAAAATTGTATTCGTGTGCAATAGGTATAAGTGTATAAAGAATTCTTACATCAATTAAAGTGTTATAAAGTAAGTATATATCAAATTTTTGCATTTTTGATTTAATAAGTATTTTAGTAATTTTTTCACCCTATATATAATAATGGAAAAATCTGGCAAAAGAAAAATATTGACGTTTGAAAGCTTGAAATTGTGAATCAATTAGAAAATGGCGAAAAAATATCAGTTTTAGCTAAAAGACACAATATGAACGAATCCAGCATAAGGAAGATTAAATTTAATGCTGAAAAAATTAAAAGTTCAGTAATTTGTTCCACATCGCTAGCTGCAAAACATTAAAAAAACTTCGAAATTCAATAATAAAAAAACAGAAAGTGCTAAGCTTTTGAATTGAAGATTTATGTTTATATTCGTTATGTATAAGTCATTAAATTAAGATTATTTTCTATAGTTTATGTATATTAGTCTTAAAGACATTATTATATTTTTGCAATTTTTCTAATATCTGGAACCTAACCTTATAATTACATATAAAATCGGGTTCACAGTGTGCGGTTTCGGTTTGCGTGTTGTTTTTGTGAAACGTATCTACCGCGCAGTTGGAGGGTTTAGTGTATATCTGACTTACATTATATCGAAATAATTCCAAATTACCTCATAAAAATCCTAAGCGGAAAATTTAATTATAAATAATTTATAATAAGAATGTTGCTAAAAAGTATATTTAAGAGCTTGAATAATGATATCATATCTATAATGATCAAAATTCAAGTCTTAAAATTTACTTTAAATAAAAAAATTACTTGAAAGCCATTTCTAAAATGGCTAAAATAGTTAAACTTAAATTAACTATACCAACTGGCAATTGATTAATGTATTTTATCATCTAATGTATACCATCAGAAATAGTGACGCTTCTATAATTATTTGTACAAACCAACCTATATTATAGATGCGTTTGTTCACTGTAAACAGGTGTATAAAGCAAACATTCTCATGCAGACATTGCGACACACACAAAAGTACATATACACGTTTTGTATTTTAAAATTAAAGACCGCTTCAGTTTATATATGTTTTGAGTTTAACCGTTAGACCGAGGGGTCAATAAATTGACGCGTAGTATGTCTCTTCAAAATGACTTCAGCAGCGTAACGATAAATTGCGTTTTTAAAGAATAATAGAATAATATTTTTTGTTTACTAGATTATAATCACGATTTTTAAATTTCTTAATAGGGGTACTAAGCCGTAAATTTATTAGCGCCAGAATGCCTCGAATAGTCCGGTTTCAAATAGTACGTCTAAATAAATGAAATAAAATTTTTAAAAACCCGCAAGCTATAATAATTCATTAAATCATTTAATTTAAGAACTTTTCTTTTTATTCTTTTTCTTCATTTGCTGAATGCAAATAAACCTAATGCAAAATAAACCTAAAATTCAATTATTTTTTTCATTTATAATGGCAAATTTATCATCTGACTTTTCATCAAGCGAAGATATTAGTTAACCATTTCTGTGAACGGTGGAAAAAAGAGTTAATACCGATGTGGAGTATTAGACAAAAGTGGTGTGAGAGCGTAGGAATTAAAGTTGGCCTTTCTTCAAAATATATTACATTAATTTTAAATTATTATTTTGCTTAATTATAAATTACTTAATTCTTTAATTTACTTATTTAAAGATTTTTACCTTAATTTCACTATTTGATGTAAAAATTATATAGCTTTTTAATGCTGCAATTTTAATAGTTAGTTTCCTTTATAATTTTCATGATTTTAACATCCTGCTTTTTAAGAAAATTCTAGAAAATCTACATTTCGATATAAATATATTACTTTTTAAAATTATTATTTTACTTTACTTATTTACTTTTATGCCTAATACGACAGCATTGCTTCAAGATATATTACATTAATTTCACTATTTGTTGTAAAAAAATATAGTTTTTTAATATTGCAATTATAATAGTCAGTTTCTTTTATAATTTTATGATTTTAACATCATAAGGATAATTTGTAAAACTTATAATTTTTAAACTTACTCAATTATAATCCAATACAACAGAGTCTTTAGAATAAAATTACGCATAAAATATGTATGGTTTTTAGGGTTTTTAAAATTTAATAATTTTTATAAAAAACTCTTTTATTATATTTTTATATAATTTGCTTAGTTAATTAGAATATTTGAGGTATTTTTAAATATTAAACTTTATACTTTAATTACTGTGAGTTGTAGAGAATTTAAAAATAAATTATTTAGCAAATTGTAATTTATAAGGAGTTAGTTGATTCGCGATCAATATACATATTGGACTTCATGGTTTACACAGGATCAAAAACGGAAATCAATTTTTCGCAAAATTTAGGAGCAAGTGGATCAATTGCAACCATATCTTTCTAAAAACAACAACCTCTATGATGACAATTGATATTCTATTTCTGATCTCTTTCAGTTTCTATATGAAATCCAAACTGGCGCATGTGTAACTATCAGGAAAAATCGATGTAATCTATCCAAACTAACAGTGAAACTTCGAACTGGCGAACATCAGGTTTCGATCACGAACATCATGATGTTTTTCAAATGGATGGACAAATGTGAGGTGTATATGCTAACTACGATACACGATTTCAAATGGTTAGAAAAAAACCCAAATAGAATAAAAAATCAAGAGAAAGTAAATCCTAATGTTATCATCGAATATAGCAAATATATGGGGGTATTGATAAATCCAATTTGGAAATGTCATTTTCGGAAAGCACACGAAAGACAACAAAGTGGTATCGCAAATTATTCTTCCATATTCTTGATATTTGCGTTCATAATGCTCACGTCATACATCAACAAATGACAAATAAATCAACACATTTGTCTGATTTCAAGATTATAAACTCGATATTTCAAAAATATGGACCACAGAACTCTATCTCCATCGCATCTTTCAGGCCAACACTTTATATCAGATATTACCAAACTAATCAAGCAAGAAAACCATAAAGAAGATGTATTGTCTGCCCATCACATAACATAAGAAAAGACACTAGATGTGTCAGAAATGTGATCCTGCTCTCTGTATCAATCAGTGCTTCGAAAACTATTATACAAAGATGAATTATTGAAAATAAAATTTACTAAATGTTTGAAAAAAGATGCGGTTGCCAAAGAGTTAATAACAACCCAATGACAACGACCGACAGAAAGAGAAAAGAAATTCTATAAAATGTCAGGCAATGATGAGGTGGTACTTATTTGCTCCATTATATATTTTTGCATAAATTTATTCGATACGAATATTTTTAGAAACATAAATGAATATTTTTCCTTAAAAAGAATTAATTAATCTTGATTTTTCTAAGCTAAATAATTTGAGTATTATTAACTCATTAAAAAATAATTATAAAATTTGAATGGATTTTTAATTTGGATTCATTAAACAATTCTGTTTTCGTATTTATTGGTGATGATCCCAATGTTTTATTGATGACACGCTTGGATATGGGTATTACTACTATTATTTTGTAGTATTATTTATCCTTTCCAACTGTTAACTCGATTTTTTCAAGGATTCAGATCAAGCAAGAAATTTGAGATACTTTGAAATCTTTGTCAGAATCATTTCTTAATTACTTTCCCAATCTTTAAGTTGCTGAAATGGAATGGGTTGTCAAACCATTTGCGGAGTGTGAAAACATCAATCTTGAAGAGGAGCAGGGGGAAGACATGATTGATTTGAGAAATGATTTAGTTTCCAAAAGAATTTGTGCAGAAAAAGAGCTGTCTGATTTCTGGATATCTTTAAACAAATTTCCATGATTGAGCAGTAAAGCAATAGAATTATTGTTCCCATTTGGAAGCTCTTGTCTTTGCGAGCAGGGCTTTTCGGCACTCACAGAAATGAAGTCAGAAAAGTGTGAGACTACAAATGATCGATAAAGAAATGCGTGTTTGTCTTTCGAAAATTGAGCCTCGCATCAACCATATTTGCGGGAAAAAGCAATCGCAAATTTCGCATTGAACAAAAACAAAATGTAATTGTATTTAATTGTAAATTCGATTCACTTGTAAATAAAAATTTATTCTAAGATTTTGAACTGTTGATCTTTTTTATAAGGGTGCCTCGAGAAAAAAAAATTGTCTTAAGGTGCCGCGATGCGAAAAAGGTTGCCCGACACTGATAACCAATTATGGGTAAGGAATTTTATATTTAGCATTGTATCTATATTTATCTAAGAAATGGCATGTATCGGTTAGTTGAATAATGATATATAAAAGCGACTAATTCGAACCTTTTAATAAAACCACAATAATAACAAATGAAAAACCAGTTTCACTTTTTTAAAAACTTAAATTAAAACTAAATTTTTAATAACAAGATATCTTGAAACTCAAATAAGACTAGGATTTATTTTGTCTATAATAACTTCTGATTGACTGCTTACTATTTTTGCATCAACGGAAATTTTGTTATTGTTAATGACCTCCTATGTTTGCTTGAATTGACTTTCATAAAGACTCTAGGAGAATTTATAGATTATCTCTGGAAAACTTTCTCTTGTTTATACAGGTGAAATTTTCGATTAAATGAAAACAAAGTGTCATATTTATCTATGGGAAAAATACTTGAAATGAAATATTGAAAACAATGTTGGGTTTTTTGAGTCTTGATTGCGGAAAATAGAAACGTTGAGAGGAATATTTGATTCAGTGCCATAAATATTATTTAGTAGGGAAATTGTAATAATGATAATGTCGCTTATTTTGGGTAATGGCTAACAAATTATAATTGATGGAATATTGCTTTGAACATGCTGCATTCAACTATTTGTTTTAATTAATTATACAGGAATACCTCGCATAGTACGGTTTTGATCAGTACGGTTTCTCTATAGTACGGTTTTGAAATTTTCAAAATATGATTGTTTTTAAAATGATTAAATAAAATTTTCGAAATTTAAAAGTTTTTTTTAATTAATTTTTTAGAATTTATTCGTTATTATAAAATCATACGGCACGTGTTTAATAATTTGTTTTGTTACGTTTAATTTCTGGTTTGTAGTTTTAATAAAAAATTGAATAAATAAACCGTAAAAAAATTCACTACGGATACATTCACGATCGCTTGATAATAGATCAAAGTTGTTGGTTTTATATTTTTAATAGTAGAGTATGTTGACTTTTATATATTTAGATTTTAATTTAAAAAATAAAATGATTGGCAGAACCAAGTGTAAAAGTGACTCCACAACCAAATAACGCAAATGGCTCACTTTAGAACAGAAGCCTAGCGTTATTAAACTTCATGAGGAAGGGGCTTCGTTTGCTAAAGTAGGAAAAGAAAGTGGAATGAACGAGGCGTCAGTTCGGAAAATTGTGAAAAATAAAGATCAATACAAGTCGCAAGGCGTCATATTTGTGAAAAGTGGTAACCAGAATTAGAAGCCCTCGAATGGTTAATATGGAGCGACTATTACCTATATGGATAGAAGACCTTAGCCAAAAAACGTATTCCAATTAGTCAAATGGAAATTCAAGCGAAGGCACTAAGTCTTTACAAAGACTTGGGGACTAAAGATGAAGTAGAAAAACTTGGTTCCGAAACCGGTGAAACCTTTACGGCCAGTCGAGGGTGGTTTTCTCGGTATAAAGAACGAACTGGTATTCACAACGTACGTATTGTTGGGGAATCTGTAAGTGCAGAGGCGGCTTTAAAATTCTATCCAGAAGAATTATCCAGAATTATAAAAAAAGGTGGTTACAAAGACGAACAAATATTCAATGTAGACGAGACTGCGTTATACTGGAAAAAGTTACCAACACGCACTTTTAAAGCAGTGAATAAGAAGTCATGCCCGGGATATAAAATCTCAAAAGATCGTCTTACACTATTATTGGGTGGTAATGCAGCAGGAGATTTAAAACTAAAACCGATGCTTGTATACCGAGCAGAAAATCCTCGAGCTCTTAAGGGTTTATCAAAAAATACTCTTTAGGTATTGTGGCGTTCAAATAAAAAAGCCTGGATCACAAAAAATTATTTGAAGATTGGTTCACAAACAATTTTTGCCCTACAACAGAAGGGTATTGTCGAAAGAATAAATTGGATTTTAAGATTTTATTAATTCTAGATAATGCACCAGGTCATCCGACTGGTCTTGGCGATTTAAACAAAAATGTTGAAATAGCATTTCTTCCGCCAAACACGACATCTTTAATTCAGCCAATGGATCAAGGCGTCGTTTTGACATTTAAGAGCTATTATTTACACCGCAACCTTTCACAAGCCATTAAGGCAACAACAGGAGAAAATGCGCCTACTTTAACAGAATTTTGGAAGAGTTACAACATTAGGAGCGCTATCGAAAATATAGGTGAAGCATGGAATGAAGTGACACCATGAAATATGAGAACCGTTTGGAAAAATCTAATACCGCATTGTGCTAACGATTTTGTTGGTTTTGAGAAACATTTTTCTGAAGTTACTAATGAAATTGTGGAGCTTGGACATCAGCTTGGATTTGAAGATCTAGATTCCGTAAACGTAATGGAATGCATTCAATCTAGCGCGAAAGATCTCGATAATGAAACACTTATGAAAATAGACGAACAGCGAGCTTATGAAGAGAAGGACGAAGACTCAGAAAACGATGAAATTGTTGAACCCCTGCTAAAGATTTAACTGCTGAACAGCTCAAAGAAATCATTGAAATGATCGAAAAAGTTTCGGATCATATAATGGAAGTTGATTCTAATATAGAACGCCGCATTACAATTCGTCAAACAATAGCCAACGCAATTCATTGCTACAAAGAATTGTATGAGGAGAAACGACCAAAAAAAGTTCAGACATCGTTATTGAAATTTTTAAACAATAAAAAATGTATCTAAACATTAGAATTTAAGTGGATTGCTTTTGTTGATCTTTTTTAAATCAAATTGTTGTATTTATTTAATTTTATTTACTTGTTTTTCATCAGCTATTTTTAATATTTTTAAAATGAAATAAATTCTTTTTTTTTATTTAGTTGCAATGAATTGGTATTGCCGGCTTATAAATGTGTTAAATATGCTTGTTTTGCTCTTGAATATCAGAAAAATAAAAATACATAACAAAATATTTTTTGTTTACTAGATTATAATCACGATTTTTAAATTTCTTAATAGGGGTACTAAGCCGCCAGAATGCCTCGAATAGTCCGGTTTCAAATAGTACGTCTAAATGCCAGAACCGATTAACCGTACTGTTCGAGGTATTCCTGTATACTAATTAATATTATAATTATTAAATAATATTACAAAGCAAATCTTTATAAGAAGTTTACAGATTTCTTTTATACTTGAGCAGTTTTGAAAATTGAAAATACAATTCATTGAGAATATTTTTAAAGCTTTTTCATCCTTTTCACCCTAACTTCAATAATTATGAGCACTAAAACGTTAAAAAGGACACACTGGAACTTCGAGAAAGATATTCGTTAATAGGTAAGATGGAGCATCATTACATATTACGAGATATGACACAAGACTAAGAAATGTTTAATAAATGTTTATTAAAAGGATTTATCTAAAAGTAGTCCATTATATTCATCAACCATTCAACAATAAATCCATGAATTTCCTTAAATGAATATCTTATGTGTATAAAAGCTGAAAAGGTACCTAATAAACCCGATCAGTGAATTGCAAAACCAAATGTAAGAATGTATAAAGTTGTTAGATTTATTTATACCAGCACAATTGTTTAAGCATTGTTACAAAATGTTCAAGTATATTGAAACCTTTGGTTTAGACATTGAGCTAATAAACTATGGACAAAGTCAGTTCGAGAAGCTTTACGTATAACGTTGATTTTATCATGAAGGATGAGTATTTTGTAGGATTTCTTTATAGAAAAAGTTGTATGTAAATTGTTATGAATTTAGTGTATCATATCAGTTAGTATGAGTTTACATAATAAATTCTATTTATCTAGTAATGTATATGTTATAATTTATAAAATTGATTTTAATTGAAATATAAATTGGGAGGGGGGGGCATATATTCCGCTTTACCCAGATTTAGTATTGGGATTTGTCAATCTGACTGTTTTGAATATAAATGAAAATCTTTTTAATCCATTCTAAAAATGAAATAAACTTTTGTTCGAGATTTGTCTTTAAATTATTACACTTCTTTTGCAAAAATTCGAGTGGTTTGGATCCATCAAATATACGCCATTAGGGTGAATAATCTATCATAGCCCAGAGTTTTTGATTGGTTATGTGGAAAATTTAGTTGCTTTGTATTCGTTATCAAAAGGTTTTAATATATGAAGCTCTCCGAAACATATTTATTAAGATTTATAAATACATTTTAAAAGTCGGTTTGTAAATACACAGATATTATGTAAGTAAATTAATAATTACCTTCATTTCCTTCATATTAATATTGTTTTCTTTATCATTGTTGTTAGCAAACCACATAATTTCATATAAATTAAATAATCAATTTCATAATCAATTTAAATATATTTCTCAGTTAAAACATTTAAAATAAATCCTCATATCCGACTGATGATGGTTTTTATTTAATGTATTAAAAAATAGTGAAAAAAATCGAGGATATTTTATTCAGTCTTTTTACCGCTTATTTATTAATCCAATGAATCACGAAAATTTTAAGTATATCTTGGCTTATGGAAGTTTCTAAACTTTATAATGACATTTATAATTTTTAGGAATTTTTGATTTTTAATGTCTTCGGTGTCCATATGAAATAATTAATATTTCACAAAAATTGAATTTGAATAATCAAAGTACACAATTTATAATTAAACATTGAGCTTACTTGATAATTCTTAATCTTTCGAGAATAAATGGCAAATTCGGGTCAGGGCACAGAAACTCAGGTATATTAAGTTCATCAGAATATTGCTGAAATATATTCAAATGAATAAACTATTTAAAGAGATTATTAATCAACTTCATTCTTTGGTGTATTAGATTCTCCATTCTGTATCTCGGTCGCCTTAGGAAACAGAATATAGTGTAAAAAAATTATTATATATACTTGTGCTACTGCTTCTGCTTCCATACATTCGTTGATAAATTCCTCATCGTCCCAGAAATCCTGATTTTGCTATAAGAACAATTCAATTATTTTAAATTTTAAACTCTTACTAATTGTTCCAATGGAATTTCGTAGGGAATAAAATTCTCACTCATTTTTAATTGAAATTATGATTATTAAAACAACGTTTATTAATTTTTATGCACAATGCTTTATGCACATATAATGAAGTTTTTAACAATTTAATTTATAATTATAAAGGATATTACAAATAAATTTTATTGAGTTAATATAACTCAAATTATTTAGATGTTTAAGAAAAAATCATGATAAAAACATACATTTTAAAGGGAAAATATTCATTTATGTCTTTTAAAATATTCGTATTGAATGAATTTAGACGAAAATATACCCCAGCAAATAAGTATCACCTCTTTTCAAATAGATCGTCTCTCTTAGATAATCTTGGCCTCACGGCCTTTTCAACTTTTCTCCTCCTCCGAAAGAAAAAATTAATTGTCCAACGTGCGTCTCTCTTGTGATAAGCTTTTCCCCGTTTTCCTATCACTCATGATGTCATGATAATGGTTTCTTTCGTTTACTTAATTTGGGTTTTCCTTAATTAATTAATTTATTATTAATGATTTTCTGTGTTTGTACGTTTTGTCATTTCGACCCTCATTAAACATATTTTGTTGAATCCTTTCTCGACATGATCTTTCCCATCATCTACTTTTCATCTGACCCGTTTTTCAAATTTTTATTGGATGATTTTGAATTATTGTGATTTTGAATTTTTATATATTTCTTTATTAATTATTTGGAAATTTAAAATTTAAGGGCCTCAATATTATATATGGTCATAAAATATTATCCTACTATTATACAGCGTTGGGAGGTGTTTATGAAAAATGTAAATTATACTTTATAACCTATTATACGACTTAGGGCGGGGGGGGGGGGGTAGTTAGGAAAATTTATAAATTTTTTTATGTGAGTGAGTAAGTGACCTGGGACTTTATAATATATATTAATTTACATAATGGATTGATGATCAGACTTTTCATTCAATATTAGTCTGCTTTATTGTGGTTCAATCTAAAAATCCTCCCTACTCAAATGACTGTCATGGGGACGGCAGTGGCATAGTGAGAGGCAGGGAAATTGCAGACCGTCCTAGGCGGCACTAGGCCTAAAGGCGGCATTTTCGGTTTAAAAAATCAAATTATTTTAAATTAATAATTCACAAAGTGACACCAACCGTCAACTGTGACTATACTGTAACTGAACCGATGCCTTTCATACCTAGTATACGACGTCTAATAATCTTACATTATAAACCATTTTACATTTTATTAAACGAGATACCTGAATCACAACAAAGTGACTAGTTAAATATTCGCGCCTTTGAGAAACTTACAAGAGTATGTGAAACATGAAGGTGAATGTCAAATAATTCAAATTAATAATTACAATAGGTTATTGCAAAAAATTTAAATGAGAAAATATATAATTATTGAAATATAAAAAATTTCTGATGTATTCTAATCGCCAACAAATATAAAATGGATTTAGCTGTTGAATGATCGGTAATCCAAATTGCAGTCTGCCGCTAAAGTAAAAATATAAGCGTAAAAGAGACCAAAATAGATACAGTTTGATAAATTTTCATAGCATAGAAAAATTGTAAATATTAGTCTGCTTTTTTTGGTTCAATCTAAAAATCCTCTCTGCTCAAATGTCGTTTATGGTGACTGCAGTGGCATAGTAATATCTGAAGTTATATTTCATCATTTCTGTCAGATAAATATGTGAGTAGTGTACTAGGTTTTTAAGATTTGCATATAACAATCATGTTACATAATGTCGTTGATTAATTGATATTATATAATTTTGTGTCATTTATGTGATTTTCTATTTTTCAATATAAACTCCATAATTATTGTTTGTTTTGTATTTATCATTCTCTACAATATAGTATTTTAATTTCAGAACCTTTAATACATGCCCATCTTTCAAACATATACAAAGGGAGAATTGAAATGATATTGCTTCAAGTCATTTGTTCCTGCCTCGTGTAAGAATCAACTAAGGGAAGCGCGTCGTCTCTGTGTGCAATGAGAACATTTTTTTATGTTCATAGTGAATATGAATATTTATAAACACAATCAAGAAAGTGGACACCCATGGACACAGCTTTATCTTTTTTGCAATGTCCACACTAACAATTACTTTAATGTCATGTCTCCCATTATGTATGAGAATAATTTATAGTAATTTTGGTAGTATTTCATCACTTAATCGAATTATCTAGTGATATCTTGAAAAAATGAAAATAAATTGATGTATTTAAATTCAATGACACTTACCAGACAAAACTTGAATATAATCTTCATTTAGTTATATTTCTCTAATAGTTAACTCCTAATTTAATAAAGTAATATTAAGATATGTGAATATTTATACTGTGAATTTCATTTTTTTCCAACTGATAAAATCCATAAAGAATGAAAACAGTTGTTTAAATATTATTGTAATAATTAAATCATTCATTCAAATATTTTAATATGGCCAATGTTTTTAAAAATATTGAATATTTAAATATAATTGAGCCAAGCAAGGATTATTGCAGTGCCTTTGAATTATCAGATGTTTTAAAATTCAGTTTTGATCAAGTAATTTTAAATTAATATAATACAAATTAATATTTGCCTTAGGAAATAGACATTAACAAAATTAGCCTTTTTCGAGGAAACAATGTTTTTGGATTTTGTTATGAAGTCAATCTTTTTTTCAAAGAAAACTCCAGGAACAATGATGCATTCTTAAAGATGAGTAAAATATGATTTGTTAATAGTAAATATAATTAACTTGATTCAAGTCGATGATAGTCTTTTTGCCACCTGCTCATCAAATGGGAGATATGTTGCATTATTGTCCAAATTTAAATATCTTTATTTAATATATATTCCTGAAAAGAAAATATTTTTGAAACAGGTATTTCAATAAATATTTAAAAAATTGTTATTGAATATTATATTAGGATTTAAAATTAGAGAATGAAACTATTTATGCAATGAAAACTATTGAAATCAATGGTAAATAGTCTGGTTTTTTTAAATGGATAGTTATAATTTTATGTAATAAATATTACAATTATATATGCTAATGATTTCTAATGAAATTTGGGTTATATGTTATATTAGCAATTAACAAAATGAATTAATAATTTAAATAAATCAGAGACAACTTCTGAAATTTGGTTATTCGCTCGACAAAAAGTCATCGTGATCCGAAACATTAACTTTTCACATATATATGAAGGTAAAATGAATCGAAATTAGTATTTATGATTGTGTCATTTAATCAATAAATACAGTTATAACGGGTCACGACAAGCAAGAGAAATCGAATCTGAGTCAACAGATAAAGCTAAACTATGTTACGTTTCCATTTACCAATGAACAATCGGAAATAGTTGATGTCAATATTCTCAAGTGTCGGCAATATAATCAGCTAATAGTTGGCATTTTAGTCAGTTCCCTTATTGTAATCGCCAATGGAATGTGTAATGACAATAATATTTACAGTATTTGGATATGTTTGCTTATATACACGTCAATACCAATGAAGAGGAGAGCTCGGTTATGTTTACTCATGCTGCTGAACTGGAAGATCTGGGAATCGATTTATGCCAATCCAGATCGGCATCGATCAGTTTTGCATCGGATGAAATGAATGTATTCATTCTGGATGGAAAGGTTGTTGAGAATTGATTTATGCTTCCTATTACTGTTGTGTATTGACAGAAGATTTTATGGATTTACAATTTCCTCACTGAATCGGTTTGCGGAACATTGACCAATCCATCAGATATGTGCTTGGGGTTCCAGGTTTCCCGGGATAATGCCTTTATTGCCGACACAGTTGTTTTCATCAATGAAATCGATAATGCGTCCGCAACTCTTGAGATCGTTTCGTTTCCCAAGTCAGAATTAATTCCATTCGGTTTTTAGTTTTTATATTAGAAATGGGTTTAACAGAATGGATGTGATTGAGAAATTCCCCGTGGCCAATAATAGCATCATTATGCCGTTTCACCAACACTCGGATCCGATACTCATCATTCAGCCGTTGCAGAATTTCGCTCTGCTAAAGAGTATCAGCAGATTGGATCCCAATATCAAGTAAGGATTGAATGGTTGTCATAGTATTCGATTAATTACGACCAGGTTACGCGAGATTATAGCAATAGGCAACTATGATCAGGCGAGGAAATTTGCCAGCATTTACCGACTCGATCAGGAGGTTTGTTAATTAATATTAATTATTATAAATGATAAATTATAAAATAATAACAATAGATAATAATAATTATTAATAATTAATAAGAATGATAAATAGTAATATTAATAAATAATAAAAGTAATGATAAAAATAA
>CAUHTR010006303.1:0-19936 GCA_959609185.1 Schmidtea polychroa
ATTTGACCAATCTGGAACGAAAAGATAAAAAAAAATATTTTATTTAAAAACAATAAATTTAAATAAGTAAATAAATCAGAATGATTGGTATTTAGAAGTTAAAAAACGATTACTAAATCTGATCAAAAACACATTAGATCAATCCTGATTGGTCAAATGCATTTACAAAAAACTATATAAGAGATAGTCTAAGTAGACACTACTACTTTTTTATAAATCTAAATCAGGGCTTCTTAAACTATGGGTCGCGACCCCATTTGGGGTCGCCTAGCGAAATATTGGGGTCGCGAAATTTTTATATAAAATATTCAAATACATAAAGTTGCATAATTGTCGTATGTTTCCCTACTCATTAGGCAAATGGAAATTTGTCCGTAGTGACCAACTCTGAAACGTCAATTTTGTCATATGTATTTATATTATTACTTAATTAATAAATCTTCACAAAAAATTTATATATCTTTATTTTAAATTATAAGGGGTCGCAAAAAAGGTTTACAATCATTAATGGGGTCGCGAATGAAAAAAGTTTAAGAAGCACTGATCTAAATCAAAATTTTAACGAAACCACTTGGTTTAAGAATATTTCAAAACACTGACTTATGTTGGCTAGAACTGATTTCTAAACCCAATGTTAGGAATGGGACGAAATGTGTCAGTACACAACACGCATACCCAGCATTAAGTTTACTTAAATATAAATATATAAAACACCAAGTAAACAATGATAATAGAGAGATAATATACCCAAAAATAAAACATCTGAATTAAAAATAAAATAAAACACGAGCAAGAAGTATTACACAAAAACTTACTCAAATATAACCGAAAGACATAAAACAACCAAAAACAAATTCGAATAAAGGCGATTAGTAAAAATTAAAAAAGAAAATTAAAGAAAATCTCCATAAAATCTTACGTAAAGAAAATTATATCGATATTTTGAATAAAAATCCAGAACAATTCATAAAAATGGCGAAATCCATCATGACCGCCAAACGACCCAATAAAATTTATAAAAAATAAATATTTTAGTTTAAAAAATAAATATTTTAGAAAAGAAATCATAAAAAACAATTTAAAAATAAGAAATAGATTAAATTTAGCATGAAATGTTCTGGAAATGCTGAAATCCATCATGGAGGCAAATTTAATAAAAATAATTCAAAAACAAAATTCCAAAAATAAAAACAAAAATTCTTACTGAAAAATCGCCATCAAAATCGATAAAAATTAAAAATCGAATGTTCGAGAATTAAAATAATCCGAATTTGTTTAACTGCATCAATGCACGCATGTATACTTACACGTCAAACAGAGGCTATATAAACTAACACATTTCGTCACTTTTCAATGAAAATGAAAATGCAAATGCTTACTCTTATGCCAAATTTTTGGTTGTGATTTTTTTTGAGATTTTAGGTAAGGACGATTTCATTGTGAATTATAAATTATTATTATTGAAACCTTGTTTTCATTATTTCTTTTTAACTATAGAAATGTAGGTTTGAGTGAGATCGTCGGTTATCATTGATTTTGAAGCGAGATCCCAGCCAACCCTGCACTTATGCACTTTATCATCGATGAGTACACAGCCCACAATGATTGTAGGCCACTGCCTGGCACGCACTTATCAATATTATTGGTTTCTTTTTGTTCGGTCATCGGAGGTCGTCCACTTCATGGTTCTGCCATGGAGTTGAGTCGATAAAATCCCTCCGTTATGACTCTAGCTAGTTATTATAGGTCGACAGTAGAATGTTGACTCAACACAACATTAAGGCTTGCCGTAGCGGTCACAGTGGGGCCGTGTAAGCAAGCACTCTTCCCGACTTTCAATACATGAATAACTTACATAGTTAAAATCTACATCCAAAATCATCACAATACAATACACTAAGGTTAATAAACAGAGTAGATCTCAGACCTAAAAATTATCACAACTCTACAATTCACAATTAATGTAGACGGTTAAATATCACCAAGAACCAACTCTACCTATACGTTTGTCGAACCAAATTAAGGACATAAAAAATTAAATAAAATTAGAAGAAAACTGGAAATAGATCATTGGAAATAAATCATGGAAATAGCGAATTGTAGGGACTATAGAGGAAGTTTGGTCATCATAATATTCATCGAGATAATGCGATAAGAGATATATAATCCACTTGTTGATCCAGAAATTACATCAGCGGCTATTAAAATATAAGACAATCAGCTTCACTAGGGAACGGACAACTACTCCAGACGTCCGGTTCTTCGTTATCTTTCATCGTTAATAGGAAACCGCACGATCTTTGCACAGAACTTTACCAACCCATTTTTGGGGCATACACGTTTAGATATGAAGCGAACATCAATAGATGTTCATCTCGCGATTTACAGTCGACCAAACTTAAGCATCCATTCACTAAATCAGCGAACCTTAACAAGGATAATCAATGCATCCGGTCGATCGAAATTAACTGTTTATAATATAGGCCGTTCCGAAAATCTTCTTAGTGAGTTAAACAGCGATGATCCATGGGGTAAATAAATTCAGGTAGAATTAGGCGACGGATTAAATGAATTTACCCGAATTGTTTACATCATTCACTGTTGATTACATGGATCTAAAAGTCGTATCGTTGATGGCAGCAGTTGTCCAAGGTTAGATAAATAAATAGAAATCCGACGATAGTAGTTCGGATAAACATCCTTAAATTTCGCAGATAATTGTTTACGGCATAGATTCCCGTACATAAGGCAACGAGCGATCGAATACATCACAAAATAAATTAACTACATAAGCAGCCCATAGTGGAAAAATTATATAGTGATGACCCAGATTTAATTCTCTCTATTTTCTCTCATGAATAACTATTAAAATTTTTTTTATGCTAACGAGAATATCACTTCCCCATGAATGATAATACCTTTCACGCCCTCCCCACAGATTGAAATCGGTAAAACATAACATCTCAGCAACATTCAAATACTGATAATTTGTGAAATAAAAAGTTCATTTTTGATCAAATTTCCCCATAACGATTTAAATTCCAAAGATGAAGTTTGTTTTGTATAATGTATGAAGTGGAGTATATTAAGGTAGTGTACAAGATAAGGGGAGGGGAATCGTTACCAAAATGTCCGATAATATTCTGCAACCGAATTTTCTTCTAACTCGATAAATTTTCCTTATTTACTTTCAGTTATGTGCGAGCCAAGTCTACCGCCTGAAAGGACCAAGGCCATGTTTTTCCTGTGCAGATAAAAATGCCGACATAAAGAAACTGCACGAGTACATAAGGGCTTTAAAGAAACGCAACGAAATATTCGAATGCACGTGGTTCTCCCGCCACAAATGAAGGAAGAGAAAACCAAGATATTAAGACTGGAGCACTGTAGAGACAGTCTCCTTGAAGAAAGCAGATGTCAGAGATTGACTATCAAGGCCCAGTCAGAGGCACTACATAAGGTTTATTCGGAATCCGAAATTCAGAGAAGAGTACAAGAATATTCTATCAAAGACGGGACCAACGTATTCCCTCTGCATCACCGAGTTGATGAATCACAATTTCCAGTAACCACTTGTACTGGACACGGAAGTCACTTTCCACTTATAGCCGATCCAATCCTGTCCGGGTCATCAAAGGAATTTAGTGCACTGATCACGAGCACCAAAGATGCAACTTCCACTCTGACTTCTGGTCTCATCACTGAACCTGCTACAACGTCGTCGAAAAAACGGAAACGCCCCTCTCGGGCCGAGAAGAACCAGAAGCTTCATTATTTGCGGCTCGAGCTTCAAAGGACACAATCCCAAAGACAATTTCGCCCGTCGCAAAGGAAATCTATCGAATCATCCCATCCGAAACACTAAACATCCGGGAATATGCTCGGATGCAGGTAGATATAAATGCCCTGTTAGCCGAGGGAGAAATGTTTCCGTAAGAGACAACAAAGGGTACCTGTATATATCCCTCGTAGGTGGATGAACGTTATTCCAGATTCTGTGTAAAGTTTGCAATCTTTTAATCAATTGTATTTGGTTCATCGAAAGTGTTTTGTTTTGTCGTATACAATAAATCTTATCGATGTCTACTTCGTATCTTATGATTGTTTATGTTTATCTGTGTCGAAATTCAACTGATCTTGTACTATAGGGATATTGAATAAGTAAAGTCTTCCCCTTGGACCAGGGTCGTACTGTTCTGTTAACCGAATGAAGTAAGTCCTTCTGTGGCACTCCAGAACCCGTACAGTGAACCTTACCGGGAGTAGTCATACCACAGGGCTCACCTGCTGGTAAGTTCCGACCTGCGTGTGCATCACCAACGTGACACATCATCACGGGCACTAGTAAGGGAGATGATTGACAAGTCATGAAGGTTGCTTAGGGAACCGAATCTGAGCGCGTAACTATCTTTTTTACCCCTAAGTAACCAACATAGCCAATTTAATGTCACCTAGCTAATTCAATGTCTCTTCTGGCTATGACACACATATACATTTATTATAGGTAAGTTAATATTTATATTATTAAATTTGCAAATCAATGGCCATTTGATGATAATCAATTGCCGGTTGGTGTAATTGAATTAACGGACGAATCACCTCAAGAGACTAGAAACCATTTAGTATTGATTTTTAAAATATTTAAAAAATACTCGTTTACCAGGAAACGCTATTCTTGGATTTATTGTTATTGCAATTTTGGCCAGTATTTGAGCTGATAATATTTTTCCGACATTTGTATTGTCAATAACTAAAGATATCAAACTTTTTCCTCCTACAGCTTGAATAATGTCTCCCCTATGTTGGGTTATGGGTTACAACTGATAAATAAATACTAGTTTTAGAATCAATTATCTATTTAAAGATTATCAAGTATATCTTACCGAGATATTAATTCTTTTGAAGCGTATTGCGAACAAGTAAGACTGTATAAAGTTACCGAGAGATTTTGTTTCATCAATTCTTTGAGTCTAGCCTTTATAAATTTATCACTGTCTTTCTCGTGGGTTTCCGGTAAGTGCTGTTTACCATACTTTGCCAATTCAATCATTTCCGGGAGAATTTCAGGTTTATCATAACTATTGGTCACATTAGCGAGAACAGTACAAAGAGGATACAAACATTCATCAGTTGTATTCTGAATTTAATTTCAAATCAGAATACAAAAATATTAGTTTCAAAATCTTTATGAATAAACACTGCAGAATTTGAGCTAAAATATTTATTCAACAGCTCCAGACTATTCTACCTTATTTACTTTCAATATTTCAGTCACTAATTACATCACCATTAATAACACCATTATAACAATATCTATGGCTTTTTGATGACAAAATATAAAAAGAAATTTAACTTAATGCCCTACTCATAATTTGTCAGTAAAATATATAGCATTAAATTAATTCAATTATTATGAGAATAAAATGTTTGGAATTAATGTAAGAAGTAATAAAAATTCAAAATAATCAATTTTTTTTTGTTCATTTTATGTATTGTGCATTTTATAAAATAATCCCACATTTAAGAGTAACTAAATTAAATGAATTTTAATTTTTTAAATGAAATTGTATGTAAAATTTAAATTGTTATATCAGACAAATAGACCAGGTAAAAATGTATTATTGGGTTGTTATAGAAGTTCCCACCGTTTTTTAAACATTTATTTAAAAAAAATCAAAGAATTTTAACAACCAAAATAATAACACTTCAATTGATTATGTACTCTCCTTCATTGTTCACAACTTCTTCCCATCTTTCCACCAGTTTGTTGATTCCATTTCGCTAGAAATCCTTAGGTTGAGTCTTGAAGATGTTGTTGAGCCAATTCTCAAGATAATCCTGATTTTCTCTCCAGGACTCACCCACTCTTTCCATTGCTTCATATTCACACAGAGACACCATTTTTTCATCTACAGTGACGATTCTGTATAAGAAACGTTGCTTGTGGTCATGGGTGCCTTGATGTCAAGCGAGATTTTGAGCAGCAATGAAAAGTCGCTTATCCTTCTGTTTTTGGGCGAGTTCGTGTGGGACACAAGCAGCAAGCTTTTGCGTGAAACCCATCGACTGAAGGTGGCGTGAAATTGTCGAAAAATCACAATTCATCTTTTCGTTCAATTCTCTGCATGTCGCGCGGCCATCTTCCTTCAAAAGATAGTATTAAGCAAAATGGTAACACGACAAAAGCGCGCAGGACAAATTAAAAAACTTAAACTAAAATAATAATATATAAAATAATGATAATAATATATAAAATAATGAAAGTTATTTCTATCTTTTCGCGCTTATGCCTTGCGCGCTTTTGTTACGGCGCCAAGCAAAATATATGGTGAAATTTTTAATGTTTTTCTTGGTATTATTAAGTATAATAATTATTACTAGTATTTATTTTGTGTATCTTGTATATGAAATAATTTTTAATCATGAAGTAATTTTTAAATTAATAAATTTTAACGTCCGATTTAATTTTCTTTTGTTCTTTTTATTATTCGTTTCTTGTTTAAATTTTAATTTGTATTGAGTAATTTTAATAGATATTGATGAACCGAGGGTTACGCTGGTCAAGGGCAAAGGGGCTACATGTCCTCTTACCCAATGGATCGGGTGATACTTCAGTCATTCGTCAGCTGGATTTAGGGCAGTGTTCATCAGGGCCTACTGGGTCAATTGCTGACACAATTTTTGTCGATTAAGCGAAGTAGAATTAGATAGAGTCATTTCTTTCAAATTAGTGATGGGTGTGAGTTTTATTTTCGAATCGCAATATAGAAAAATTAAATTGAAACATGTGAAAAACTAGAATGGAAATAGAATCTAGAGATTTTGTATAATTGAATGACTTGCAGTAGTTGCAGATGGTTATAAAAGCATGACAGAAAGATTTAACATAACAACACAGAAAATACAGGACAACATTTATGAACTGGAAAATAAGAGTGGATCCTTGCACAAAATTGTCGAAAGTAACCTTTAATAATATCCAGTAATGAGGACCATAATTTAATGAATAAGAAGGACAAAATAATCTAAGAAAGGGATAGATAATGAACAGTGACGTAAGGCTTTCTATGAGAAGTCCAGAACCCGAAAATGCAAATGCAATAAAGAGTAGTTCTAGTAGTAGAGCTTACCTGCTCATTGATTTTCAGCCACTGTGTACATTACCAACATGATTGTGGCCATGGGCACGCAGATGGTATAAAGTAAAATAATCATGAAAGCGTTTAGGAAAGAGTCGATTCAAAATCCATAACTTAACATTTAAATAACACACCTCCTAAGCGCCAACGAAAAGGTTCGATATTGTATTGTGTATGCATGTGTATCTTACTCAAGATACTTAAAATAAAGGCTCACATTTAAAATTTCAACAGTTATTAACCAACTTTGAAAATCATTTTGAACGCAAACAACAGTGATTCTTATTATTTATTGACATTGTCAATTATCTTAGTTTTGACATTTAACATTTCATTTATTGTCTCGTGACTAAAATTGCTATTTGGTTTATTAACACAGTAATATTTAACTTTTGAAAGTGTCTTTTAAAACAAATTTTATTTTAAAAATAATTATGGCACCTTTACTACGCTTTTTTAATTAATTAAAAAGGTGATTTGGATTTAATCATTGATATCAAATATGTTATTTCTAATAATTACTTACGGTACTTTTTTTCAATACAAATAAAGGGGCCTATAGAAAAAATGCCAGGATTTCTCTGACTATAGTGAGGGAGTCTCAATGGTCCCTGAGATTTTGTGGACTAACATTTTTTTAAAATACACACCTACGAAGGCACGCTGATGGACCAGTCCAATCAGCAATATTAAAGATAGGCTAGTTAGCGTGTCGTTTTTTTCGTGCAGGCCATTTGATAATTTCTTTTATTTATATTTTGTTATTTTTGGTATCATTAAAAAAATGTTACATTCCAATTTTGTGCCCCTTTCAAATGTGCGCCCTGTGCTACTGCACCGCTAGCATCACCATTGTAACGGCCCTGATGATAAGATCATATATTCCCCTCAGACTAATAAGATTCCTTAAAATCCCCTTAAATGACTATATTTCTACCCTTAATTCATATTATTAGAAATATTTCACTAAAATCATCTAAAAAGCATCAAATTTCCCTGAAATAACTCTATCTTCAAAGATTAGTATTTTATCGATAAATACCCTTAAAAGGTTATATATTTCCCTCAGACTAATAAGATTCCTTAAAATCACTTTAAATGACTATATTTCTACCATTAATTCATATTATCACACATATTTCACTAAAATCTTTTAAAATCATTAACTCTAAACAATTTATAAAATCTATTGATAAAACCAGTTATAATTAAATTTTGTTCTAAATCACTCAAAATTTAAAATTAAATATTACTGTACAATATAAATAAGTAGTTGCATTGAAAGATTAAATTTATCCAACAAATAAAATCTAATGATAAAACCAGTTATAATTAAAAATAATTAAGAATAATTAAAAAATTTTCTAAAACTCGAAATTTAAAATAAATATTACTGTATAATTTAACCGAGTAGTTGTAATAAAAAATTAAATTTATCCATCCAATAAATTATATTTCTTCAAATGGTCATATTTTACCGATATTCAACCGATATAATTTCTAATTAAAATCAGCCGATAAATTTCTTCCAATAAAGATCAATTTTCTTTAGTCAATGTACTCTTTTAAGTCACTATTTCTCAACTTTTGTTTGCCTATAATATTTACATAAAGATAAAAATAATTTAAAGTTGATATCAATCCCAATTATCTGTAGATTTCAAATAAATCGGTCATTAACACTACTTAATTAAACTCTGGATAATTAATAGAAAATAATTAAAATATTGTTCTGTTGGGGTTAAGTAGGAACCAGAATCAAAAGTTTTGGAATTAAATAATAATTAATTACTAAAATTAGGATTAAAATATAAATAGTATTTAAAAATTACTAAAATTGGAATTAAAATATAAATAGTAATAAATAATTACTAAAAATAGATTCGTAACAAAAATAGTAATTGTTTCAAAATATATAATAAAAATAGTAATTAAATAATTACTATTAATAGATTTAAAATAAATAAATTTATATAAATACCAGTAAAATTACATTGATGAGGGAGAGAAAAAGATCGTAGATCAGAAAAAATCAAAAGGAGAAGTTAAAATTAGATTGGGAAAAATTTCTAGTTGTTATCTCATTGGACGAATTTCTGTTTAGTGAACATTCCGTATTCATTTTATTGATCGGAAGAAAAAGAAATTTACGAATCTCGTGGAAATTTAATATCGCGACACCATAAATAAGCTCCAATATTCATTGGAGTATTTGAGAAGAGAATAAAAGAAGAAAACAATTAGGATTCGTTTCGACAACCCATCGGTGGTTTCGTCTATCTACTTGAAGGAATTAAACAAAAAAAATTAAATTAGTTAGTATTTATTGTTTTATCATATCTAAATAAATATAAATATATAAATTTATTCTGTCACATAAAACGATTTTAACAAAGGGAACAGTAACGTCAGCACGTATCTTTTTCTGTTGTCTCGTTACGAATATAATTTAAAAAGGGTTAACCGATTTCTGGGTTGACTCTATCGCGTTAAAATGCATGTTAACTCCCTTATCTCTTTTCCGCTCACATATATCGGGCCGTTGGCGCATTTAGGGCCAGCCTTGATTCTTAGTAATACTCTTTAGGGCGGTTTGTATAACCGTTTTCTGTTCTTTAGAAAGCAGCGTGATTAATTGTGTAATATAAACAATTGTGTAACAAATTATTTATTGTTAAAAAATATTTAAATCATATTCGTTATTTTATTTACCTACACGCGTTATAAATTATTTGGAGTCAGATTAAACGTTTTTGTGTTAGTTCGAATACATACCCATCGAACCTAACAGTTCTAAACCAGATATCTAATTTAATTTACAGTGCATTCATCCCAACCTAATAAAACGATATAATTTCACACTATTATTGATTAACTATTTCCCCTAATGTAATTTCCCTTAAAACATTTCCAATAAGAACCCATTTAAATATTCAAAAGATTCCCACTAATCCCTCATCAAATAATTCTACCTCTTTAAATATCTAGATCCCTTAAAAATCACATATTCCCATCTTAACCGATCCCTCATTAAATCCAACCGACTATATTACCCTTAAAAATCATAAATTCCCACCTTAGCCAATCTCTAACCAAATATTTCTACCCCTTTAAACATCAATATTTAACCGACTATATCTCTTAATTCTACCCACTTGTCCCCCTTTAATTCAGTCAATCCTCTTAAAATTCTTAAAGAACTCTTTAAAAATATGAATATTCATTAAGTTATCACCACCCAACATACCTCTATGAAATAATTTAGTAGCTATGTAGTAATAGCTCACTAAAAGATCAAAATTCAATATTTTCTACAAATATTTCACCGATCAAATACCTAAAATTGATTGATCATAATTCTTCAACGATTCAGCCTATCATTTCAAGAAATTATAGCAAACTAAATCACAAATTTCAGTAATTTTCAAGTAAATTTAAAATATCTGTCCTTGATAAAGATAACTGGTTTGTTAGCCTATGTTTTTTAATATTTAAGTTCATCAATGTGTAAATGGAAATATTCTTAGAAAATATAATTATTGAAAAAATTATTTAGTCAAATTCAATATTACAAAGTCATCATCAAAAATTAATCCTATCACTTGATTATTAACCTAACAGTCATTAAAAATAATTTTTATTTAAAATTAAAAAACAAGTCAATAAAAATACATCCAATTATCAAGAAATTAATTAAATTTACCTTAGAATTAACATTAAAACTTAAAATTTTTAAATATTCTTTCAATCAACATGAAATTCACTAAAATGATAAAAATTAACGAAAATGATAAAAATTCACAAAAATGATAGAAATTCACTTGAATATTTACTAAATCCCGCTAACATTAACTCTAAAAAATTAGCAATGAATGCTTTAAACACCAAAATTTGCTTAAATAAAATCATTAAAACACACAAGTACCTACGACTAGTACCCTAACGACCAGTATCATTATGACCAGTACCCATAGGGGGGTCAAAACATCATATGTATCATTGAATCAGTCAAATTATCACAAATTTTGATAAAAAAATCTTATTCTAAAGTGGTAATCAATTGTAGGATTAAATGAAAAGAGAATTAATTTTTTGATAAACTTTGATAAAATTAACAATATTATTCTCAGTCTTCATTAAAGTGAGGCAATTATTCATTGAGCAGATTATGATAATGAAATTATTAAATTCAAATTATTCATTAATGGGACTTATAATTTCTAAATGAAAATATACTGAGAACTGGCATAGATAAGATGAAGATGGGGAGGATATAAGTGATAATAATTAGTGGAAAATCGGGGGAAAATAAGTGAAGAGGATATATAATTTAAATTTTTTCTAATATATTACTAACGAATAAAAATATTTTAATAACGCGTTATTGATAGAAATTTATTCTGATAAAATGTTTAATCCATAAATAACTATTGAAAATATCCTGAGTGAAGACCACCTTTATCTATTTAAAATATCTTGAGACCTTAAATTACCACGCTTTTTTATTAAAGACCAACTTTTTCTATTTAAAATATCCTGAGACCTTAAATTACCATGCTTTTGGTATTGAAAATCCCACCTTAATTTAATTAGAAAAATCTATGGTTTTTTAGTGATAGTCGGATTTTTTATTGAAAATCCAAGGACCATTGAGACCCCTTCACAATATAACCAGAGAAATCTTAGCCTTTTATCTATAGGCCCCTTATTTGTATTGAAAAAAATATGAGTGGCTCCCTGCAGCAATTATATAATCAAAAAAGCAAAAAAAACGAGTTGCAGCAACTTCCTCCCTGGGAAGTCGTTGCTACAGGAAACCACTAACTACCTACTCTTCATCGGTCATTCATTTCTTTATTTTTGTAATAATTTTTTTGGCGCTTTTTTAGCCCAACAGTTTTATATTAATTTTGATATTTGAAATTTTATTTATTGTCTAGTGACTAAAATTGCTATTTGGTCTCAACATATTATCATTTTATTTTAAAAATATTTTTGGCTCCATTACAAAAATTTTTATTAGTTAATTAATAAGGTGGTTGGGATTTATTTGATACCAAATATATGCTTTTTCTAAATAATTACATGCATAATTTATCTTTAGTTTATTAATAAAATAATTAAAACAAAATAAATAAAATGTCATTCACATATTGTTTCGGCCGATCTGTTGGGTGCGCGTCGGGGTGCGAATATGAGTGTGCGAATATGAGTGTGCGAATATCGTCAATATCACCATACTAACCCAGAATCATATAAATCTGTTAAATGTAAAATTGATAATTGTTTAATTTCGATCAACAATTCTAATCAACAAAACTTAGACCAAATAAAAATTGTGTTTATCAGCAAATTTAACTCTCGAATAATTTTATTATAAGTAGAAAACGGAAGATGTAGCATGAAAACAAAATCAATCTAATTATCAAAGAAATATAATATAAGATGTCTAAACTGAAAACAAACAAAAAGTATTGAAAATTACAAACACAAACAACAAAATAATTGTGTCGTAAAACAGAGCATTACCATGTATTTATTGAAGCCAAGTATCGCTGATTATTTTATGTAATTCAATTCTTTCTACTGGTACAGTTGCAAGGCATTTTATAATTAATTCTTTTGCGTTTTCTGAACATCTATTAAATTTTAAAATTGAGGTGTAATGGTTTCTCACGAATTCAAATGGATGAGCTCTTTCTATACAATTATAAATAAGACTTCCTAACATAAAAACAATACTTTTCTTCACATCATATGTAAAACCAGTAAAAATTTCTGGACTACAATAACCAATTGTTCCAGCATCACTATCACATTCAGGACAGTCATGCTCATTATCATACAATGCATCCTCGTAATCAAGAATTTTTACTTGATATGTTGATTTATTAAACATGATATTTTTCGACTTTATATCCAAATGATAAATTCCCTTTTCTATTAATTTTTCAACAGCTATTATTACATTTCGTATGATTTTCTTGATGCATTTTTCAGCTCTATTTTTTGTGTTAATGTATTCAAATAATTCAATCCATTTGCCCGACAAATGTTCCATAACAATTGCAAATTCTTCTTCATTTTGAAAATAATCAAGAATAATTGGACAAATTTTATTATCATTGATTAATTTATTAAAATGCATTTCAAGGGGAATTAGAAATGGATAATTTGAATTTTTAGTGAACAATTCAGTTTCGGATTTGTAGAAACTTTTAATTACGACAGTTTTGTTTTTCTTATTATACTGGGAATTATTTTCAGCGATATACACAATACTTTTTTTTGAAGTATGAAGAGCTTTAATTTGTTTGTAATTATCAGTAATTATCATTTTAATTTCAGTTTAGATTTTATTTATTTATTTTTTAAATTGCAATATAGTCCTAATTTTGTTAATTTATCTTAATTTTAATTGGTAATAAATACATAACATAATTTAGACTATTAAACGCGAAGAATACTAGATATCCAAAAGCTGTTAATTCAACTATATATTTTTTACGCATGTGAGTGAGTATGTATGTTTGACCATAACGCAAAATGTCGGTTAGATGTTTAAAACGGTAGAAATATTTGGTGAGAGATCGGTTAAGGTGGGAATATATGATTTTTTAAGGGTGATGTTGGTAAAATATCAATGTTTTAAGGGAAATGTCAATACATTAGTCAGTTATGAATCAATAATAATGTGAAATTATATTGTTTTATTAGGTTGTGATTAATGCACAGTAAATTAATTTTGATTTATGGTTTAGATTCTAAACTTTAGAACAATGTTTTATTAAATTTTCTATTAATTATCCAGGGTTTTATTATGTATTGTTAATGACCGATTTACTTGGTTTTGACAATGTAATCTTTAAAGATAATAAAGATTGACATTTTTATCTATATTTAGACGGAGAATGACAAAAGTTGAGAAATATTGACTTAAAACATTGACTAAAGAAAATTCATCTTTATTAAAAGACATTTATCGGATGATTTTAATTAGTAATTAAATCGGTCGAATATCGGTATAATATGACCATTTGAAGAATATAGAGATTTTATTGAATAGATAAATTAAATTTTCAATGGGACCTAGTCAGTTATATTGTAGTAATATTTATTTAAAATTTCGAGTACAGTGATTTACATTTAGAACAAAAATTTAATTATAACTAGTTTTATCAATAGTGAAATATGTGTGATAATGGGAATTAAAGATATAATTATAGTCATTTAAAGGGATTTTAAGGAATCTTATTAGTCTGAGGGAAATATATGATCTTTTACGGGTACTTATCAATTGTGAGGAGTTAAAATTAAAATACTAAATTAAATTAGTTCATGATTAAAATTTGTAAAGTTTTAATTGAAACTTAAATTATTTTAAGATATTAAAATTGAAATGATAATTGAAATTTTAAAATAAAATAATTTTTAATAAAATTGAAATTCAAGTATGAATGCGATGGTATGTTGATATTTGGTTGAAATTAAAATTTAGAAAATGTCCCAAGAATATTTGTTTATATAATCAGATTTAATGAAATATAATTTTGGATTTAATAGTCTTAGTAATTTATTTTTATGACCGAAGAATTAAATGTTATAGCTTCTAACATGGCGACCATTCCAACGGATCTGCTTATTGGAAGATTACTTCCAGAAAAATTCCACAGAGGAGATGACCTCGAATTATTTATCAAAGAATGTCAGAGGTTCTTTGAAATAACGAAGACACCAGTGAAGACCCAAATGGTACTAGTTATTACACTTCTGGACAGGACTTTGATTGAAGAATATGAAACCGCAGAAGGTAAAACCGTTGAACAGAAATTAAGAGCAGCTTTTCATCGACCAACGTCATTGATTGATGACTTAAGAGAAGCCTTGAACTACGAGCAAGGTAACGAATCAGCGGAAATATTTATAGAGAAAATATCAAAAATGACTAAAAAATTGGCCTCACACACTTGGAATGAGGAAGAAATTCAGAAATGTTTATTGACACATTGTGTAAGAGATAAAGAAGTCAGGAAAGAAATCGAAATGAAAGATCTCAAAACGGCGGAACAAATTAAAGAAACTATAAAGAAGATAGAAAAAGTTAACAAGGTTATTGAACAAGTAAACACGGTGAGATCAATACGACCTACAACTGGGGGAAGAACTTATAGAGATGTAGTACAAGTTGGAGCCACGAAGAGAGAAATCAACGAATGGAAACCAGAGACAAGAGTTAAAGTGATAGAATGCTGGACGTGTCAAAAACCGGGACACAGTAGCAGAGAATGTAATATAAAAAGAAGATTTCAATGTTATGCATGTGGTGTTGAAGGTCACATACGAAGAGAATGCCCAACAATCAAATGTCATAGATGCAATGCACGAGGACACAAAGAAAGAGAGTGCTACACAAATATGGAAAGACGAAATCAAGGAAGAGATCGAGACCAAAGGAAGATGTCAGGAGGAAGAATTCAAAGAAATACCTATCAACAAAGGGAAGATATGTATCAATCAAGGAACGTACATCAAAGACAATGGGAAACCAACAATATAACAGAAAAGATATTGCAGCTATCGAGTCTGATGATGAGATGATGAATACAAAACAGTCAAGCCAGCCAGACGAGTATAACAGGGAGAATGACCCAAACGAGCACGCTCCGTCAAACGGGACATTGATCGGAGCAATTTACTAAGTAATATTGATTTCAACCAAAGAATGAATGCTAACGGTATGTGTAATTTAAGTATGTATGATGATTGTATGATTGATAAAGATTGTAGTGTTTTTGAACGTGATATTAATAATAATAGTAGTGTAGAAATTAAAAGTCGAATGATAAGGAAATTCAGAAAAAATTTAAAGAGGAGTGTAAAGTAAATGAATTAGTAAAACACGAGGAAAGAACTATAGAGAAAATTTACAAATTCCTCAAGAAAAATGGAGACGTGTGTATTAATGAAATTGTAGAAGATACTAGAGAGCAGAATATTTTGTCAGTAGAAGAACAAAAAAGTCCAGTAATAACATATAATATAATGCAAGGTAGACCGAGTACAACACTGGATATCCAAGGGCGGAAAGTAGATTGTTTATTGGATACAGGAGCGCGAATTAATGTGATGGCTAAATCTGTAATTGATCGATTAGAAAATATCGAAATATTAGAAACAAGGGAATCGCTAAGATGTGCAAACAACAGTAGATTAGAAACTATGGGTAAAATAAACATCAATGTTAAAATGGGCAGTATTGAAAGAAATGTAACATTCATTATAGTAAAGAATTTAATACCAGAAATTATTGGAGGAGTAGAACTACAAAGGTTATTTGGTATAGAATTGAAATGTATACTAGAAGAACATGGAAAACGTAGTGATTTCATTTGCGAAATAGAAGCTAGATTTGGGCGGATTATAACAGATGAAGAAAGATTACGTCATGCCATCGACGTTTTAAAAGTTACCGGAAATAAGAGACTGCTAGAAATATTTCAGGCAAACAAGAATGTTTTTATGGCAGATAAATGGGACATGGGTGTACCAATCTGATAAAACATAAGATCATCACGAAAGGAGAGCCAATAATGATTAAACCGAGACGTCAGCCAATAAATTTGGAAAACAAGATTGAGGAAGCAATAAAAAATCTAGAAAACAACGGAATAATTAGGAAGTGTAATTCACCGTGGAACACACCTTTAGTTTGTGTATGGAAGAAAGAGAAAAAAGACATCAGGCTTTGTCTAGACTTCAGACAATTAAACAAGATAACAGAAAGACAAGCATTTCCAATGCCAAATGTAGATGAAATTTTAGACATCCTACACGGATCCAGATATTTTAGCTCAATCGACTTGGGAAATGCTTATTACCAAGTGAAGTTAGATAAAGAATCTCAAGAGAAAACAGCATTCTCAACAAAAGAAGGACAGTTCTGTTTTAACAGGATGCCGTTCGGTATTGCAGCGGCACCAGGAACATTTCAAGAATTAATGACGAAAGTATTGAAAGATTTGTGGAAAGATGGAGTGATGGTATATTTAGACGACATCCTAATATTCACAAAGACAGAAGAAGACCATTATAACATATTTGGAAAAGTCCTAGGGAAGATCGCAACAGCATGACTAAGATTGAACCCCGAAAAATGTCAAATATTTAGAAAAGAAGTGAAGTTTCTGGGACACATAATAAATAAAGACGGCATACAAACAGATAATACTAAGATAGAAGCAATACAATCATTTCAAAAACCAAAATGTGTGAAGAATCTGAGGAGCTTTCTGGGTATCTGTAACTATTATCGACGGTTCATAAAAGACTATGCAAAGAAGGCAAGAGCACTAGAAAGCATATGCGGAAAAAACAATGAGAAAATAAGATGGACAGAGATGTGTGAAAAGGCTTTCAGGGAAATGAAAGAAGCATTGATAACCGCCCCAGTATTGGTATTTCCAGATTTCAGAAAAGAATTTATATTAGACACAGACGCGAGCTTCGATACTATTGGAGCAGTTCTTTCGCAAAAGGATGAAAAAGGACATGAACATGTCATTGCATATGGTTCACATGCGATGAGCAGCCACGAAAAAGGATACTGCATTACCAGAAAAGAATTATTGGCAATATACTATTTTTGTAAACATTTCAACCATTACTTATATGGTAAGAGATTCGTACTGAGAACGGACCATAAAGCTATTACGTTTATGGTAACAACGAAGAAACCAATAACTGCTCAATTCCAGACATGGATCAACTATTTAAGCAGCCTGGATATTAAAATGGAATACAGGAAAGGAACAAGCCATACAAACGCGGATATGCTATCCAGGAAAACATGCGGAACATGTGTACAGTGTATGATGGAACACGAAGACGCAAAAACCGGCAAAATTAAAACCAGAATATTAACAGTAACAGCAGAAGGCGGATATAACAAGTGGCAAAATGACAATATGGAGGTCCAAGAAATAAAGAATAAGTTAGAAAATAAAGATTGTAAGTTCATAATGGAAAACAACACGATACTAACTAAGCAAGGTAAAATATGGATACCGTCAGATAATAGACAGAGGATGATAAAAGAAGTACACGTATTGCTGTGCCATGCAGGTGCACAGAAAGTAACAAAATATATCCAGAATAACTGCGACATGGAAAATTTAGCAACGGAAGTAAAAAAGGTAATTGAGAACTGCGAAAGATGTCAGAAAATGAAAACGATAACAACCAAGACAAAGGAGGAAACTCAAACAATAAAGAGTACAGAACCATTCGAGAAGATATATATGGATATATGTGGGCCATTGAAAGAAACGTTCAACAAAAAGAAATATATTTGCGGAATCATTGACCACTATAGTAAATACATCTCATTAACGGCCATAAACAAGCAAGACGAAAAAACAATTAGTGAGACGTTATTAATAAATGGATATTAAAGTTTGGAGCTCCAAAAGAACTTCATGTAGATTGTGGGAAGAACTTTGAAGCAAGAAGTATAAAAGAACTAGCAAAGGCAGCTGGCATTGAATTAATTTTCTCAAGCCCATATCACCATAACACGAATGGTATTATTGAAAGACAATTCAGAACAATCAGAGAGTATATTAACGCGTCATTGAATGAAGGAGGAAGGAAAAACTGGGCTGATATAGTGCCAGAAATAGAATATACGTTAAATGCAACAGTTCAAAAAACAACGGGAGTAAGCCCAGCAGAGATTATATTTGGGAGGAAAATCGACAGAATGAAATGGTACTCGAATAAAGAAATAAATAGAGAAGATATGGAAAAGAGAATAGAGGGCAAAACACTAAAACCAAAAATAAGCAAAACAGTGAGAGATTTTGAAATGGAAGATGTGGTCTTGATCAAACAAGAAATTCGAAATAAAGACGATGCAAGGTGGGAAGGGCCGTACAAAGTGATAAAGAAAATACATGAACGGAGCTACTTACTTAAAGATCAAAATGGGAAGATGGTAGTCAGAAATGTTGAGAAGATCAAACATTTTAAAAAAGGGGGATGTGAGGAGTTAAAATTAAAATACTAAATTAAATTAGTTCATGATTAAAATTTGTAAAGTTTTAATTGAAACTTAAATTATTTTAAGATATTAAAATTGAAATGATAATTGAAATTTTAAAATAAAATAATTTTTAATAAAATTGAAATTCAAGTATGAATGCGATGGTATGTTGATATTTGGTTGAAATTAAAATTTAGAAAATGTCCCAAGAATATTTGTTTATATAATCAGATTTAATGAAATATAATTTTGGATTTAATAGTCTTAGTAATTTATTTTGATGACCGAAGAATTAAATGTTATAGCTTCTAACATCAATAAAATATCAATCTTTAAGGATAGAGTTATTTCAGGGAAATTTAATGCTTTTTAGATGATTTTATTGGAGAATTCACTTGGATATACCAATTATTGTCATTTAAATGAATTTACTGGTTTATTAGACGTTGTCATTAGTTATCTAGTTTCTTTTGGAATTTAATGATAATTAATTTTATTGTAGATTGATGACATTGATAATTTTAATGAATTTCTACTGAATTCTTTGACCAGTACCCTTACGACCAGTACCCTTAGGGGGTCAAAACATTCTGTCGGATAAACTCAGAGGGTATATAATAAAACTGATCAACAATAAGTATTTATTGAATGCGATTTTTACTTTGCAATAATAAGTCAGTAGTAATCAATTAAAAGAAGAATGTTTTGTGAATTAGAATTCTATAGTCTTTCATTGTAATTTAAATTATCATCAATT
>CAUHTR010006304.1:0-20684 GCA_959609185.1 Schmidtea polychroa
TTTAATTAATATCTTTTATTAATAATTTCAATATAAAATTTATCATAAGAATGTTTTTCAATTTTCATCTCTGATTTCTTGTCCATTGACATTGATATTCACGAATATTCGGCACAAATTGACAAGCACACCTGAGCTGGTCTTTGAGATTTTCCTCTGTTAGTGATCGACGGCATTTCGACTTATTATGTTTCATTTTTGAAAAGAATGATTCGCACAAATGTGTCGTACCAAAATCACTAATAATTTTAAGTGCATTCAATCTTGAATTAGGAAACCTTTTTTCGTCAACAAATTTTTTATAAAATTTAATTTTATCATGCGTTCGGAAGAGTTGCTCTAACTGAAACTCGCTTAGCACGTCGATAAGTTTGAGTTGGTACTTATGAGGAACTGCAAATGTGTAGCTGGTGGATGGCGATACAAATTCAGTTTCATGCATTTTTCTATTCCTCAACTCATTTTTTAAATTCAATTTCAAGATTTGAAATTTCAGAAGCAAAGAAATTCAATTTTGTTTGATTTTTGTATTCCAATGAGGTGATCGATGGAAAGTGAATCGTATTTCCGGCACCCAACTGAAGTTTCCAAAGATTCAGCTTTTTCTTGAACGACTTGAAATGCTGATTTATACTGGTAATTATTTTGCCTGGTCCTTGCAACACTAAATTCAATTCATTCAATCTTTTGGTAATATCAGCACTAAATGACAAATCCCATAACCAGTTTTCGCATCAATTTCAATTTGTGTCAAATAAACTTTTATTTCTTCTCAGGGCTTAAAACATTGTTCCAAGCAGTTTCCTTGACTTAAACAACGAATCTTTGAAAAATATGTAACATCGCCATACTCTGCATTCACTGCTTCAAAAAGCTGCATGAACTGTCGATGTTTTAAGGAACTTTTTTGAACAAATTTACTATTTTAATATCATTTATCATTACTTCTTCCATTGATAAAGTTTGTGCACAAAGAATTTCTACGTGAGTGGGCAATGGATGATATAGGGATCCTCGATTTCAATACCCGTTTTCCTCAGCTCTTTCAGCAATAAAAAAATCGGTACCCATTCCAATGAGATTCCTTAAAGGTACTTTAAAACTATTTAGACATGCAATAACAGCTGATTTTACATCATGTCCAGTGAAAATGCAAGAAATTCTGAAATATTGACTTCAAGTGTCTTCTGAAATTCCTCAGAAATATTGTTAATTCCTCCAGCTACAGTGAATCTGGACAAACTAATTTCACTGAATTTCTTTTCTTTTTCAGGGAAAATTTCTTTTGACGCTTCTAGCGGACATTCTTTATTAAATTCTTTTTTTGCCATTAAATTGCATACTTTAAAACTCAAGCACGTTGGTATGACTTTGCTGCGAAAAGTTTTTCAATGAATTTTGTTGATTAAATAAACAAAAAATTGAAGTTGAAAATTAAAAAATATACTTTACAATAGTAATTATACTATTAATAATTATTGTTAGACGCAATTAAATTCAAATCTTCTTCAAGCATTTATTTTTATAACAACTTCTAATTTGTGTCGTTTACTAGCGTATTTAAACACCGAGGCGTGATAATTATTAATATTAATGTAATTACTGGTCATACATTTAATTGATTTAATTTAACATAATTTAATATAATATGATATAATTTAATATAGAATTTAAATATAAAACTTTAACAGAAATAATTATTTCTACTAACTGATCGCACTTCTACCATTTAACCATAATAATTTTATATATGGGTTTACTAACTCCTTACAATTATAAATATAATCCGTGATATATAAATAAACTTCCAATTTACATTTATGTTAATAGTTTAGACTGGTGTTTCTCAACCGTTTTAATTCCGCAACCCTAATAAAAAATAATAATCACAACTTTGCTGTAAATCTTGTACTTTTTATCCTAAACTCTATTGCAACTTGATAAAAAAATTCGAAATTTCGAAATTCTAGAAACAATGCAAGTGCACTTTTTGTCTCGCTTGACTCCCTCTGTAAAAGCCCATACGCTGCGCTTGCAAAATTATAAAAATATTTCATTTATTATGTGAATAATTTCTATTAGTTTGGGTTTTTATTGGAAAAGATAACTCATATATAAAAGATAATAACCCATATTATTTTTGTATTGCTATTTTCTTCCTTTCTGTCTACAAACATTTTTCACTACAATGCGAAAAGCATAACTCTTTTTTAAATTGTACTATATGCATATTTTATCTAATGAAAATATAAATTTCTATGTCGCACATTATAAAGTATCAAACAACCTCATATCTTGCAAATATATTTTTCTGCCTTGAAATTAAAACATTTTTTAAATCCCCTAGAACATTTGGAATCCAAGAATCCAGCCCTTACTTGTACCTTCAAAAGTTATTATATCTCTCACTGAAACTGACTGGATTTGTTAGTTATTTGAACATTCATTTATTTTGTAAAAATAATTATTCTTTATCGAAAAAATCCTTTTTATTATTAAGATGGTGTAATTATACTTTTGTGGGATGATTGCCGATACTTGCCAACCTCTTGTTTCAAGGGTTTTTTAGAGAAGATTGGTAACTTGTTTGTGTACCTCTATAATATAAATTAGCGGTTCTAAAATTTATTTATTGTGGTGACTAAAATAATTTGGAAAAAAAAACTGAAAAGAAACACTGGAGAAATTTTAAGAAAAGGATGGCAACGTAAAAACGCACTGTATTATATTAAAGATATAAAGCTAAAAATATTAAAAATGTTACAGAAATTGACAATGAAAAAGATTAGGAGAACAACCGACTGTGATTTGTATTGTATACACAATTTTCGAAAAACATCGTTTAAAAATTAAAAAAAATTTATTATCATTTTTTGAGGTCTTCTTAAGTTTATCATCACCTTATGATGTGTAAAAATATACTTTCCCTATTAAGAAAATATCATGAAACGAGATATGCACTGACTTCTTTAAAAGGAACTCATACAAAATGAATAGGCAACAACAGAATGCAAAGACATGATAATAGTTTTGTTAAGAAGTACTTACTACACAATCCTTAGACTTTGAAAACTGTGTTACCATTAGTAGCCTTTTATAAGCGGTACATTGAGAAAGAAATATGCTGCAATATGTTGAAGGATAAAGATCTGTAAGTACATTATAAAATACCAGATCTCATCGCCAGGTCTTTTGAACGAATCATTAGTAGAAGAGAAAAATTTGAGACATTCGAGCAGTAAATTGTAAATCAATTTACTCAAGTATTTGAAGTCAAAGAAAAGAAAAAAGACAACTCAAAATAAAAATATAAAATCTTTCAATTTTTAATACATTTATAATTTTTTATAAAACTTGTCATAGACTACACTGCGTTTTACCATTTTTACTTTTTTATATGGTTCCCTCCCATTACGGGCCCTTTGAAATTAAATTATCGAGAAACCATGAAGTCTGTCAAACTCTGAATTTTGTTTTCTTATCAGAAATTACATCAATTAATTAATTTGGATTTTTTAACAGAATTTTCCAAGAACCCCTTTCAATTTGAAATTATTATATTCATACTCTTCATTTCATCTGCTACTCTCGCATGCATGTTTCCCCAGAAAAAATTGATTTTTTTATTTTTTAATTAATTTTATGTGATTTAATTTAATTTTGAATTTTATTAAATTTTATATTTTAATTGCTTTGCACACAATTCTTTGTGCATTTTACTCTAAATAACATAACACCAATAAGTATATTTATAATTTTAAGCAAATAAATGACAAGATAAGAATTTGATGAAAAATAATTAGTTTATGAAAATTTTCGATTATAAATTAATCCTTTTTAATCTATTTTAAAATTTAGCTAGAACGCTTGGCACTTGCTGGATTTGTTTTTGTTTAAATTCATTTTCTGCTTTTCATCGAGTGTAAATTTGATTAAATAAAATATAAAATTTAAAATAAAAACTAGAAAAATAAAATTCTTGAAAGTTTTCTTAAAAAACATTTCTTTCATTTAGAAGCGCCAAAGTGTCAAAAATTTTGTTTAAAAAATATTTAATGAATTTTTCTTGATTTGTTTATTTCTAAATTAATTTTTTATCAAGGAAATTATTGAAAATTTATTTTCACTAGATTTTACAAAATATGGTTCACTGTGCCGATCTTAGCAACCCAACGAAACCTCTAAATTTGTATAGATTATGGACAGAAAAAATCATGCAAGAATTTTTCCGACAGGGTGACAAAGAAAGGGAAAAGAATTTAGAAATTAGTCCAATGTGTGATAGAGAAACAGCGACTGTCGAGAAATCACAAGTAAATTCGATATATTATATTTTTGTATGTTGTTATGGGGATATTTCTTTTCAGGTGAGTTTCATAGATTTCATAGTTCACCCTCTTTGGGAAACTTGGTCGGATTTGGTTTATCCAGAGGCTCAAGATATTCTTGATACTTTGGAGAAAAACCGAGAATGGTATTTCAGTCAAATATCAAAAATTGAAGATAAGGACCCTTCAGAGACAGAATAGAAATTATAATTATTATTACTAGTATCATTTATAAAATTATTATACATTTATTTGACAAAAACCGAAACTAGATTTATTGTTTCTCAAATTTTACTAGATGTTAAAATTATGAGACCAGCATATAAAATATTTTTCTATGAATACGGAATATTTTCCAGAGGAATCTTAACAAAAATCTTGGAGATATTATTTGTGATATTTGAAAAATAGAATTACACTAAACGACATCTCTATTTTGTCCCCCACCTCCTCCCTCCAAAAATAAAACACTATTTGATAGCTCATCGTGATTTTTATTTGTTTAAAACCACAACCGACAATCATGTAAAAGATTGTGAAATTATCTTATATTTGTATGTAATTTGTGTTTTGAAAATCGTGCATTGAATTTGTCGAAACTTTGTCACGGAAATATTTGATTTGATTTTTTTGGTCGAGAAACATTACCTTTAACCAAAATTTAGAACGATTTTTGTTTTTCTATTTTAACATCTGTTGATCTACTAGTTTTGTTGATATTGAATTTAAGAAATTGGTTTTTCTAAACTTTAACTTTTTATTATTGTAACATTTATTTTTATATAATCGACTCTTAAGTGCTCTTAGATACCTCTCTCTGGGCCAGTAATAGGAGCACAACACAAGTACTGGTCGAATGATCTAAATAATCTGAAATATATAATAATAATAATAATAATAATAATAATAATAATAATAATAATAATAATAATAATAATAATAATAATAATGAAATAAATTGAGAATACTCTGTGATTCATATAGCGAAAGTTTAAAACTAAAATTATCAGTCCAGGCACCATTGTCATTTATCAAAATTATCATAAATGAAATGGAACATAAATACAAGTGCTGAGAAGTTTGCATCGAGACTAAGGATTATATATATATATATATATATATATATATATATATATATATATATATATATATATATATATATATATATATATATATATATATATATATATATATATATATATATATATATATATATATATATATATATATATATATATATATATATATATATATATATATATATATATATATATATATATATATATATATATATATATATATATATATATATATATACCACAGAGTAAGATGAATATGTGGACCTCTTCAAAGGTTAGGAACAAATTGATTGTATATAACGGTTTCGTCTTGGTGTGCAATAGTGTACAATATTATGTACAATTAGTGGTCCGAAGTTTCTAATTTAACACCAATTACGTCTGTCACTTTGAATGTTGCAAAAGACAATGAAAAGAAAGTTTTAAACAAGATATTAGTTGGATAAATCTTCAAAAGAATTATTCACAAAATAGAAGTTTTTGTCGGATAGGGTTTGAGATCTTCAGCCTTCTTTTGGCCTATATATTGATCTTTTCATTTTAAACATTTTTTTCTTATTCTTGAAACAATATCCAGGGCAATTTACATATAATTTGGTGGATTTGGAGAAAATAATTAATGATGAGTTAATAAACTAGAATAAACTAATTCACGAAAATCACCCCTGTGTTTTCCTAAATACCAGTTATATCAGAACGATGACTTTTACACAACAAAAAAGTAGGCAAACTGTCTTTTCTTGTAAACAATAGATTTGTTGTTGGGATACAATAGAATGTATTCTTTCAGATGAAGGTGAGGAGCTCCGAATTTGATCTTGTCAGTCCTAGATTTCTGATTAAATCATTAATTTCTTGCAGATTAGGAATGACTGGAGCTTTATCCGATTTCACGTTAAAAATCAACAACACTGCAATCGTCTTCACGAAAACATTCATCTTCCGAAGATTTTCCTTTGAGAGGAGTGACAGGAATTGAGTAAGCATCGGAGTGTGGTACAGGCGCAAGGGGCGATTGTATGTTTGGATAAATGATTGTTCGTCAATCTTTGGGTTTCTTATATTTTGAGATAACAACCATAAAAAATAGCAATTTTCACTAAATATCATTAATAGCAAAAACCAGAGAGTTTCAATTTCCACTAACTTACTTAGTTAAAGTAAATCGGTAAGTGTTACAACTAAAGTGTGGAGCCAAAGGTTTATATTGATCTCTATAGGGAATCCAAAATATACTGAGTAAAAATGACATAATTTATTATTAGGAACACCAAGCGTTTTCTTGTTTCGGAAAGATGAACAAACCACAAATATAAAAATTAGTCTGGGAAGAGTTTACAAGCTCGCTCGCAGGTCATATTAAGCTATCAATTATTTGCTACACGCCTGAACAAAGAACCAATGACAAACAAGGTTTTGGTCACAATCGCATGTGCTTCTTAATCGTTCCTTCCCCACAATAAAATGGTATTTAACGAGCCAAAAAAATAATTTTTAAAATGACTTAAAATAAATTAAAAATAACAGCAGTAAACGAAATGGAATTTAAAAAATAATATTAAATTCGTTATTAGCATGATGAAATTGATATAGAGTCACCTTTACTAATTTTTGGTTTCCAAAATCGCCTTTAATAATAATATCACTTCAAACGCCATTTTTGGCCGGAATGGTTATTAAAATTTTAGTGGTAACTTAAGAAATAGAAGTACCAAACTATTCACGGACATTTTGAGGTTATATAAACTTTATATAATACAAATTTACTTTAATCTTTGAAAATAAGTCATGTCTCAATTTCTTTGTTTTTACATTGTGCTTTGAAAATTTATCAAGGAAGCTTGGATCTCTGTGTTCCTGAAGAAATTGCCGTATCTGGATAAAATTGATTTAAACAGAATATTATTAATGAAGGAGAAAGACCGTAAATGACAAAATCCAAAATGCCACTCAACAGTTATTTCTTTTTTATGCTTATACGAAGGTTTTGTTCTACTCTTTAATAAGTTTTATACAGTCGATCTGGTATTAGGAATTCTTGGACAATATTTCGTAGTGGCACATCTGCAAATGGAGGCTCCTTCGTCAACCAATATTTGTCATTTATCTCTATCACATTAGCATAAATTCGTGATTCTAAATAAAATTGAAATCCCATGTAGAATAATGCCATTTAAAAGATGTAGGTAAAACGCAATTCAGAATTTAATTATAATACGATATTCTACTATACACAATTTGTATTTAATCATTTAAACAAAGAATTCATTTAATTATAATATCACTATTATTATTATAAATTACTAAACCATCAAAAAAAATATTTAAATATTTTGAATTTCTTATGCGTAATTATTAATGTTCACAGTGAAAGTGATTACAAACGTTTGTTTATTAATCTAATATAATAATAACCACTTCCTTCCCGATTTACAAAATTTTCCAAAATTAACATGTCCCTCACCTAAATGTTTATGTAAAATATTTGAGCCCCACAACTTCAATTATTTTCGTAGGCCTTAAAATGCAGTCCTTAACAAATATTTTTTTACTAGATAAATTTAGCCAATGAATCTTAACTTAAACAAAAATCCATTTTCATTTAAAAAAAATAATACTCCAACCAAGTTAAAAGGCTTGATATCTGAATTGATGTGATAACCAGGACAAAATTTCTATTTTCTTAACAATTTATAAACAAACAAAAATATTTAAAAAACAAATAAATTTCGATAATATTCCACACAAAATCTGCTACTCCACAAAGGGATCGGTTAAACAAACCAGATATATATTTACATATTTAAAAAAACAATAAACATGCCAATGTCCATATTGAATTCATTTTCATAAAAATTTTAGAATTAATTAATTAGAAAACTCGATTGAAATTTATTTCCGGTAATTTATTATATTTTATTTATATTTTGTTTAATAAAATAAAATAAAAATAATTGAATGAGAATAAACTGTACAAATATATAAGAAATCTAAAATATGAACATTAATATTAATAATGGTGATAACAAAATTCCAAACCGGAACTGTATTGATAATCAAATAGTACAAATATTTAAGATGATCCTTTGATAAAAACTACTAAATTTTTTTTTGTAAAAAAACATTTTACAATTCTTTTTTGTGTCGTTTTGTTGTAAATGCGTATTGCAAATTTTTCAAATAGGAAAATTTCAATCTTCTATAGTAATAGATGACGCCGGTAAACACAAATAGAATTGCAAAGGTTTTATATGCAATTCGATGCCGGAAATCAAGATGCGGATCCGATGCCCAGGAAAGAAATGTGGCCACGTCCTTTGCCATTTGACTGGTTGTTGCAGGTGTTCCGTCTTCATACTCTATCATTTCGTTATAAAGTGGCCGAGCCATTCCAATAGCACCTCCGATGAAATATGGATTATAGTGTTGGCCTTCATCGATTACTCTGCCAGCTGGCGGGTCGCAATAACCTATAAATAATAAGGATATGATCAATATCGAGTAGAAAGGAAACATCATTTTTAAAGATTTTTTTTATTTTTTTTTTAAATTTAAAATTATTATTATCAGATTAGATAAAAAAGATCTCTGCATATATTATATATTTATAGAGTAAATTATGAAAATATGCTTATCATTTCAAATTATTTATTTTTATATAAACTTTAAAATTTTTTTATATAGCCCATAATAGTAATAATAATAATAATAATAATAATAATAATAATAATAATAATAATAATAATAATAATAATAATAAATAATAATAATAAATAATAATAAATAAATTTTTAAAGATTATTTTTATTTTTTTTTTAAATTTAAAATTACTATTATCAGGTTATATAAAAAAGATCTCTGCATATATTATATATTTATTGAGAAAATTATGAAAATATGCTTATCATTTCAAATTATTTGTTTTTATATAAACTTTAAAATTTTTTTATATAATCCATAATAGTAATAAATAATAATAATAATAATAATAATAATAATAATAATAATAATAATAATAATAATAATAATAAATAAATAATAATAATAAATAAATAATAATAAATAATAATAAATAATAATTATAATAATTTGATAATACTGAGTGTTAGTATTGTCTTTGGCTAGCGTGTATTGGTCATAATTGGTTTTCGTAGTATGTCATTTTTTTGTGTTTCATCAGTCTAGCGCAGGGGTGGCCAACTTGTTTTAACTTGCGATCGACTTTGGCATTATAAAATAAATACTTATCTACCAAGTAAAAAAAAAGTACCAGTAAATAAATAAATAAAGTTATAAAATAAAATAATCGATTTACAGAAAGAACTTAAAATGTATTTATTAAATATATATTTTTGGACAAATTAAGAAATTTTAATTTAAAAAAACATTATTAAATTAATATAAAAAAGTAAAAACAAAGCATACAACTCAATTAAATGTTCAGTAATAAAAAAGTGAACAGAAATAGAAAAAATTAAAAACTATTATTTTAATGTGATACTTGTGTAATCATATCCTCTTGCCAATGTTTCAAATTCAGGGGTTTAATTTGACAATGATAGTCTTAATGAATCTGCTGTGTGCAAGTTGTAAAACAGCGACAATGTTTCGTTTTTGTCCACTTTAAATAAGAAAAGGAAAATTCAAATAAATAGGTCTATCCAAAACATTAATGGAAATATTCACAGCATTTTTATGTTTGAATACTTCGCTGGACAAACGTACTCCCAAAAATTTACTTCTGACTCCCTGGCTTTAAGAAATACATCGGCATGCAATGTCAAAATTTCTTTTTGAATGACATCTTTTTCAAAGTGGACAATTTTAGCAACTTTTCCGCAATAGATTTTGAATTTAAATCAGATCTTAATGGAAACAAAAGATATTGAACAATGTCTTCGACTTTTCTAAAATCACTGAATCTGACGTCAAAATCTTCCATAACAATTTCCATTTCTGCTCTGTACTTTTCAATATTTCACGTGGAATTAGGATATTTTGTCAAATGATCCTTCACATTAGCAAAGTAGTCAAAATTATGCTCTTGAAGATCAATAATTAACATCGCAGATTGATTTTTAAATACATGAACAATACTGATTGTTTCCGCCGATTTGGCGTGGTTTTTGTATCGCGTCTGTGTGCGCGGTATGATTAGACCGATTCTTGTTAGTGTGCGCACACAGACGCGAGAAGTAGGTTTTTATTTTTATATTGTAGTTTAAATCAGATTTTGTAGATTAGAATTGATTTTAATTCTAGTAATTCGGGTTTGGATCGAGGAATTTTTGTTTTAACAGGTTATTTGGGTGAATTTTATGAAATGAAGAATCCAAAAGAATCGTTGGAAAATGTTATTAAATCATCTGGTGAATATTATGACACTTCTATTAGACCCAGTATTGACAGAATAATTGCTGCAAAAGATAGTGCTATATATGATGCTGGAACTCCGTTTAGAATTACCAGTCAAACCATAGATTTTGGGTCAAATGTCACTAATAGTTTTGTTCATCGTTTTATGTCAAAGAATAATAAAGCAGAATATGGAACTGCCGAAAAGAAGGTAAATGATATTCTATTTAATCGAGCTCTTAAAAGGATAAACACAATTCAAATGGTTGCTAGCAAAAGTGTTGAACAATTATCCAATGTTTTGAATTCAATATACGATCAATCAGTGACAAAAAACAAAGAATGGCTGAAACAATATTATGATGACTTCACAGATGATAACAGTTGTGTTGGATTATATTTCGAAAGTTAATAAAGAAAGTCTGCTTCTTGGTCTTAATGTTTTCTGTAAACACTGATGTTACATAACGTCCTATTTTTCCCCTGCAATTTTAAATCTAAAGTACTTAATACTTGTAAAATCTGCTAGGAAAGCTCTATCAAATAGCCAATTTTCATCATGCAACTGCTGGTATTCATAATCTTTTTGTTGAAGAAAATTTTAAATTTCACTCAACAGATCGCAAAATCATAGCCATCTCACATCAGTGTGCAAGTTCAAATTGAAAAGGTCGTCTTTGTAGAGATTTCCCTCGGATCGAATTGACTATCTTAAATGTTATGTCCATAATGCTTTTGTATTTAATCTTTTGCCAGTTAATGGATTATGCAATGATAGGCTCAAAAAATCAGGAAATCGTCAGATATCCTACACATTGCGATAAATCCGTTAATATGACCAGTCACTGATTGGACTCCATCTGTTGTAATGGATACTAACTTAAATATTGGTATTTTAAACTTGTTTATAAATTCTTCAAATGCTTCGAATATATCGACATCTCTGGTTCTCGCTTTCAAAGAAACAATGTCTAGTAGCTCTTCCTTACTAGTAAAATCATCAAATACCATACGAATAAACACAAGCAAGTGAGCTGTATCATTTACATATGTTGATTCATCAATTTGCAAAGAAAAACACACTTATCAACATCTGTATCTATTTGTGCCCTGAGATTCAATATTCTCAACTCAGCGCATTACAGTATTTATGGAAATCTGTAAATTCTGAATAGCAGTTTTAATTTCAGTTTTATTCTTAAAATCATCAAAAAGCGTGTTTGATATTTCTAAGAACGTGTATTTTAAAAATTCACTATCAGAGAAGGACTTACATTTTTTTTTGCTATAATATGCCTCGCTTTAAATGAAGCGATAGCTACAGCCTTTGATCGTAAAATAACATTCTTGAACATATCTTATTAGGCTGATAATACTGATTTAAGTGCGTTCAACTTATGTTTTCTAATAGCAATATTAAGTGGGTAATCTGTTTGATATTTACCATGAAGCGAGATGAAATGCGGTTCCAAATTTCCTTTTTTGGGTAATGCTACACACTTTTCGCATATTAGACAACAGCATTTTCCTTCCATCATTATAAAAAAATAATCAAGCTCCAATTCTTCATTAAAATGATAAGTTTTCACTTTCTTTACTGCACTCATAATAAAAGCGGTTTAAAATAACCATAGAATTTATTTTATTACTGATTAACATTTAATGACCGACTTGCTATCAATGGAAATTTAAACTGTATGGAAATAACAAATTCAAATGTGTTATATTTTTCAACAAAGGCTATTTAATATAAACATTACAAGCTTTGTGATACCCAGTGCAAATCCCAATAGTAGACTAGTTTCGAGCTTTTGGCTCTTATCAGTACTATGCAGGAGACGCGAAGATTTCTCTTCGCGCCAGGTAAGTATACAATATTGCTGATTCAACTCTATTGCATACTTTACCTGCTACACTGAAAATCACATCCCTTGCAAATTAGCTAAATCACAGAAAAAAAATATCTGCAATCTTGTAAACATGTATGAAAAATCATATTCGCCTTTGGAGACACCGTCATGCACAGAAACTGTTTACAAGAACATCCGTAAGCCTTTAGCATTTTTAACTTGTAATGGTGTAAAATACTTTTTTACGGATGTTATATATATATATTTTACACCATTACAAGCCTATTTAGATTAAAATTTAAACTAAATGCCAGTAATACTTATTTTTTTATTTTTTTCACTTCGTTTCCATATGCGATAGAAACATAAATAGATAAAAACTAAAAACTAACGAGACTCAAATTTAGCAGAAATTCTGTTAAATATTCAATTTTTTTCAAATTACAGTAGAACCTTTATTATCCGGATTGTTAAAAATAAAAACACAAATCTTACGAATTTGCTGCTTTGGCGAATTGAAACTACTTTCAAAAATTTACGTACTTGATAGATAAAGTTCTGTTTAGAAACTTTAGGAGGAGATATGAGTACTCATCCAAATTCAATACTCGACAGTTATTTCTTGAAAATTTGATGACGATTTAAATATTTTTTTTAATATTCTCAATATGGAAAAGAAAACGAAAAGAAAACGTGTTGTAGTATCATTAAAAGACAAATTAGACTAAAAAATATTAGAAGTATTCTGGTTGAATATGATCATCAGAAAAAAGGCTGGATGAATGGGGAAATTTTTAAACGATGGTATGAAAAAGAGTTTATTCCAGAAGTGAAAAAATATCAAAACTCTATATATAAAAGGGGAAAAACATTATTATTACTACATAATGCACCGCCCCACCCATCTATAGAATGTTTGAATAAGATCGATGAAATGTTTACGGTAAAATTTCTCCACCAAATGCCACGTCTGTAATACAACCGATGGATCAGGATGTAATAGAAACATTCAAACGCTTGTACAGAAAACAGATGCTTCGACGATTATTGCTAGCAGACGAAAATAATGAAGAAACAGTTATCCGTTTTCATAAGAAAATAAATTTAAATGACAGCAGAAAGTTGGAATTCTTTAGAAGTGTCCACGTAGAAAAATAAATGGAACAAAATTTTGAAAAGACCATTAGTATGTTCCAATAACGCAGTAACAAGTGATTTTCAAGACATTACGGGAGCAATAGCACAACTTTCAATACCAAGTGGTTAAATTGCGATGCAAATGATCCTGGATTCCAAATTTTGAATGATTAAATTTTTGAATAATTAAAGAAATATTAGTCTCAATGGAACAAGATGACGATAAGGAAATTTGCGAGGGGGATATCGGTCCTACATATTCTGAAGCTTTTCAGTGCTTAGATGTCGCCATGAAGTGGGTTGAGAGCCAAAAAGAATGTAACTCAAGTCAACTTATGTGTCTTAAAAGTATTCGCGATTTGCCAGCTTCAAAAAGAACAGCTAATTTTAAGCAAAAATCCATAATTGAATTTCTAAAGAATAATTTATTATTGAAGATGTATGTAAATGTAGACAAATAAAAATTATTCATATTGAATGTATTGGCATTTCCCTGTCAATTATGATTTTTTCGATTATCCGGATGTTCCATTATCTGGACTACCTTCATCCCCAATTAGTCCGGATAATCAAGGTTCGAATTTAGGTTTAAACATAATTCTTTTTATGTTATGTTCTTACTGTAGAAATGAATTAACTTTCAAATACTTTGAGATCGACCAAAAATAGTTAGGCGATCGACTTGTTTTGCCATTTCAAGTTAGTGGACATTTTAAATGGCTTAACTCAAAAAATGGATACGGATTCGTTAGTGTTGACAATGAAACTGATGACGAAGTTCTTTTCGATGGAGGCGATGTTGATGATGAAGCTCAGAATATGAAAGGTTCATTTAGTGATTCAATCATTGACTAATTGCACGAAAATAATATCAATCGTAATTCACCAAGAACGAGAGTGAGAAGCGGTCAGTGACAGGCCTTGCTTGCTTCGAATTCCAATTGAAAAATTCAATCTAATGAACCCAACTCTAAGATTTTAATGAATTTCAACAGAACTTATAAAGATATGCAATTTATAAAATATATTTAAAATGTCTTGCAATTCCAGTTGAAGTTATAATCAACAGGATCAATAATAATAATAATAATATTAATATTAATAATAATAATAATAATAATAATAATAATAATAATAATAATAATAATAATAATAATAATAATAATAATAATAATAATAATAAATAATAATAATAATGATAAATAATTATAATTAATAATAATAATAATAAATAATAATTATTATCACTATTATTATGATAAGAACATCCGTTTATCTTTATATTTCGACAGTTTCACTGTCATCATCAAGATAGAAAGAACAATAAACATAATAGATTAATTAAATGAATTACAAAAATAAAAACCAATATTATTTTAGATTTTTATTTTTAAAATTTAAAATTTTAATTTACACCCAACATAATATTATAAATTTATAAATTTTTTTAAAGTTATTTAACATAGAATTTTAACCAGTTAATACATTCGAAAACAACAACAAAAATCTATACGCACTAAATTTAACACACAAACTAATTTAAAGCATTCAAAACACAAGTGTTCACATCAATTTGCGCATTAATTTTCTAATTCAATGATCTCATTAACAGCGCTTCATATAATATTATTAAAAAATGTTAATAGAATTTTAAAATGAGACATGCCTATTTTACCTTTTGTGCTCACTAATATTGAGTAATACCTCGATTTGGTTGACAATGTTCAAGAACTAGAGTATAGAGATAATGGAAAGCCTTTCCAAAATATGTGACATTGCAAAAATGAAATGTGAATTGATAAATGAGATTCAAACACAATCCAATCGGGGTTTGAGATTTATCAATGTATTCATTTATTATCTTACAAACTAGGCGTATGAAGCAAATATTTATATACATTTGATAAGAGCAGTAAAACTATTGTAATACTTAACGTGGCCTGGAGTCGCTGTGATAAGATTTTGGAGTTTAGTCGCAAAATTAAATGGGTTCGGTCCAGAATGGAGTAGAGTTTTCTACAGGGCAAATAAGCTCGTTTAGTTGTGTTTTCAATATAAATCGCATCGAATATCATTTAAAAACTTTATTTTATTTCATAATATCCCACTTAAATTTATTAGATTTGCAATTTAGAAATTTAAGGTAAAAGATGGATAACATAGGAATCGTATTCAACATATTTAGCAAATTGAGAAGTTTCGACCCAAATTATTGACAATGAAGAATTTTATAATTCATTTATATAAAAGTTTGTAGAGAAAATTATAGAGTAAATTATAATTTCGTTATCTTATTTGATAAATCTTTTTTTGTAGAATTAATATTTTAATGCTTCAATATATAAATAAATATATCAAAAAATTGAATTGAGAATAGCAAGTAAAAAGAAAGTAGAATTTTGGAAAGTTTGGAGTATTTCTTTAGAACATTTACATTTGTCCAAAAGTAATTTTAAGTCAGATTTGAACAATGCGTCTTAAATTCAAGGGGACAACTCAATGAGTTCATATTATATGTTAGATTCTACTTCCGTAAAAAACCCATAATTTGAAAAATACTGAATATCTTATTTGAACATTAAAACAAAGAAAACATTTTTAATATTCACATTTTAAATTATTTTCGATTAGATAATTTGGTCATGCGGAAGATTTGTCTTGCATTTTGACGTATGGATAACGATTCAAATTATAAAATTGAAATGGTTATCTTGTAGAGAATTTATTTTTTCTTCGACATTTATTTAGGTCATATTTTGATCAGAGAATATATTTGAATATGAAAAGTAAAAAGTTTATTTTTGACTCCGTGTTTACGTATATCACTTGTTGAAATTTAAAATTATAATCCGACAGTTTTGTAAAGAACAAAATTCTGTACAAATCCCTTATTTTAAAATCTATGTCAAAAATTCGCTTGGAAAATGTTTTTGTTCGCCCTGGCTCACAATTGATTTATTGTCATCTTTAGGTAGAAACGAAAAATCTGTCAAAATACTATAGTATAATTGATGTTTGATTGGCTTTTTCGAATATTTAAATCAGCGCCATATTTGTGTTTATGAACTTATATGATTGGTTTTTATTTAACTTTATTACACCTCAAATCGACCACTTTGAAGAGCTGAGTTAAAGCAATCAAAGATTTACAACAAAAACCGAAATAATTGGAAAATCGCTCATTTTAAATTCAAATCGGCAAAATTAGAATAAAATTCATATAGAAACCCTTCGACATTGCTTTAATAAAATCTTATGAAATTATAAATTCAAAGTTCAAGTGATAAATTAAAAATTTCAGTTATCAATAATGTACATTTAACAGCTCTAAAATATATATACTAATTTAAAGAAATTCAATAAATTCTGTTAATGTATTCGTTGTAAATTCCACAATATTTTTCAGCAAAAAAAATGTTTTTGTTTAAAATTGTGAAATCGACAGATTTTAAACTTTTTGATCTTTGAATTTGATTGAAATTGTATTAGTAATTTTAAATAGAGCATTTCGGAGTTGCTTTTGACTTGGGTGTTTTTATTCAAATTGAAAAACTTTGTCGTCGATTGAAATTTAATAACATCGAGAAGCATTTAAATGAAACTATGAAAATTTTAATAAATAAACAACAGGCTATGTATGATGACTTTATGATCGCATTTAATATTGTCGTTTATCAACTATTAGAAAGAAAAATTTGCTGATAATTTTGAATTAAAGAATATCCTAGCAAATTCCTATAAAGGTTTTCGATTTCCTGCTGGAGATATTCCCATGTAAGTTATGATCAACAGGATTATAGATTATACAATCAAAAACCTCGTGAACTTGATCGAATAACATGTATATCATTAAAACCATTATATGGTTGGGATTCCCGAAGGGTTGCAATAAGCACTCAAGTCGTTATTTTAATATTGTTAATCAATAAAAGTTTATATTGTGTGTTGGAATTTTTATTGTGTAAAATGCAAAATACTAATTAATTAATTGTAATAAAAGCTCGTTGTATAAACAAGCAAGAAAATAAACAATTTTGATTTGCGAGGGCCATAATCGTGACAACATGATAAATGGTAGTTGGGAAACCAGACATAGAAACCCCAAATAACTATTCATTAGTTTTTATTTTCAGATAGTAGTCGAAGGAAAAAAGATCGTTGAATTATCTAGTACAAAACCATTAATAATAGGGATAATTTATGTATATGAAGAGGGCTTGCTTTTTGCCTCAGGTAGGGAAGAAGACTCTGAGAGTAGGAAAGGGGAACATTAGTTAGGAAATTAATCAAAATAAGATTGAAGACATTTTGTGTATATTTGTAAAAAGGAAGTTATTATCATAAACGGATATTATTTGTAATAATAATAATATAAGTTGGAATTCTTGATTCTTATTTATTGAACACGAGGAGCCAAATTTATAACTAATCGACGTTCGATAAAGCATTAAATCTCAACAATATTATCCTGTATTTTAAGTATTAATGTCAAAAATATTATTTTATAATTCAGTAGGTTGGTCGTGTGTTGTAACTGCCTGGCTCACAACCTTATCTGGGACTAATTTTGATATCAAATATACCGTGTAATTATCAATAAATTAATTAAATATTAGAACAACATTTCGATGAAGAAGAAATTAATTGCTTTTCATTAAAGAACAATGAAACTATGAATTACCGAATATATAAAAAAACATGAAGTGTAAATTAATTAATTTAGTTAATTAGCTCCTAAATAAAAAATCACAACTTTCGCTTAATCCTTCATACAAAAGAACTGCAAATATCCAAATTAACCAAACTTGATCCACGGAAATCCACAGAAAATATTGTGAGTGTCAGGTCGGATAATGCAGAGAAATTTGCGGGTTGGATATGGATATTTAGCATGTAGATTGGGTACTTTAATTTAATTATCTCTTAACAGTAGCTGATAAAATGAATAGATTAAATCCTGTAAGTGTGAGTAGCATATTACTTATAAATAGTCATACTCAATTTAAAGATGGTAATGACGGGAATTAATTGCTAATACTCAAAAGGATCATCAAAATTATCTCATAATTCATTTAATTTTAATAAAATATAACTTGATATATAAACTTACTCTCTCTTTATATTATTGAACATTTTACTTGTTTTCAAAAGTAAGGTTGGATCGGTATATTATTTTAAAATCTCAAGAAAGACAGATATGTATGAAGTAGAGATCTACTCGATACAGATGTATATATCACAAAGAATTGTAGAGTTAAAGTCGAAAATTGAGCTAGTTAAAAAGTATGTGTGACTTCCGATAAAAACCGACAGCCTATTTTAAATAGAGAAACCAAATTTGTGGTCATTTTTATTCATGATATTTTGTCACCTTCTCGAACATCTCCATTATTTATATCTTTTCGAAAGAAGATCTTGACAAATATATTTGGAATATCTCCAGAGAATGAAAGTTTTTACTATTAAACGCATTTTTCACTGAGTGAATGGCAATGTCCTTTATTGTTAATTAGTAAACATCATTTTTTCGGAATTATGTATATGAACTATTCGATGCTCGAAATAATGATTACTATTCACAATAAGTAAATTTAAACAGTTACAATTTCCTTTTGCTTTTGATGTTTGTTAATTTGAAATAAACATCTTATATTAACAAAACCTCGTTTCCTATATATTATGACTCCAAAATCACATTATGATCATGTAGTAGGTAGATGTGAGCCCCATGAATCAGTATGAGTTATCGCGCATATATACCCCCTCCCCCTCCCCCTGCTGATAAGTTATTGCGCGTTTGATCGATGAGTTATCGCGCATATATTGATTTTTAAGTGCAAAAAGTGCAAAATGTGTAAAATTTAGTCAGATGTGCTTTTCATATATTAAAGATTTCACCCAGACATTGTCCACGAAAAAAGATTTGTTATTTGTCGACACAGATTAATTTATAAGAAAATCAACGAAAAGATTTCTTTTCAATATAAATTTCACGTTTTTAAGGAATAATTTTTGGAACATTGGGAACCAAGTATATTTAGTCGAGACATCCTTAACAAAAAAGTTGCGTCTTGATTCAACTAAGAAGATTCTTTAATAAAGATCTCGAAAAATTTCTTGGTTCTCCTAGGAATTCAGAAAGTGTAATCAATCAATATTTTTGGGCTATCTTGAGAACGCGACATATTTAGTCGAGACATCCTTAACAAAAAAGTTGCGTCTTGATTCAACTAAGAAGATTCCGAAATAAGATCCTCGAAAAGTTTCTTGGTTCTCCCAGGAATTAAGAAAAGGTAAAATCAATCGATAATTCTCAAAAATTCGGCTGTCCGAATGTATTATGAATTATCACGGATTTTGATTGATGAGTTATCGCACTTATTTCAAATAATATGATCAGTTCAGAATTTTTCTACAGCTTTTAAATTACAGAATTTCGAATACTTGTACAGACAGTAGGCCACTGTTTGATGAGAATTTATTTCAATTATTTTAACTTTAGTTATCAATGGGCAATAAAATAAATCGGTAAATGCCTGCTTCATTGGTGAAGAGCCATATGTTGAAATCTGAGCGATTTTAAAACAGGTCTTGTAACGATTGACATTTTGATTCATCAATGGAAAGAGGCATCTTATGTACTTTTTTGAATATTTGGATAAATTTCTGGTTATATTTTCGAAGTGTTGGAAAAATTGGGTTCAAAAGGTTTTATGTTTTCCCTTATATCTAAGTGGCATGGAAATATAGTAAAGGATTGTCAAATTCACTAAATTTTATCATTTTTGGTAGAATAAATTAAATCTAGTGGATGTAGTAGCTTATGATAAAAGAAAGTATGCGAGAAAAGTGCTTGTAAGATGGAAACATGGAATTCAAGAATCATCTACCAATCTGATTACAGCATTTATTAAAATCTAGAATAATATATTTTT
>CAUHTR010006306.1:0-17827 GCA_959609185.1 Schmidtea polychroa
TTGTTTTAACCCTTTAATGCATGGAATTGTATGTTGAGGTTTTTTCAAGTTTTTTGACTTAAATCTTATTCCTCAGAGTATCCTCATGGACAATTGTGCCTCGATGAGTAAATAGAACGCATTTGAGTACACTTATTCGTTGGACTTTAATGTAAGTCAGCATGCATTAAGGGTAGCAATAACAACAAGTAAAGGGAAACACTTAATAATGCATCCAGAAAAGTCTGTGAGTGTAGTAGAACATAAACAACAGTCAATTAATGTGATAGTCATAAAAGCAGTTGCGATCATGAGTCAAGCAGAGGTTAACGTCGCATTTCGAGCATTTCACCATAGTGCGTCCAACTTTTTCTTTCCTGAGACGATCAATGTACAAATGAATTGCCAGTGAATTTTAACGGGAAATTGCGATTCATGGAACCGGTGACACGCATTCTACTGGAAGAGGACGTGAAGCCTAAAGTATTGCAATGTAATAGAGTATTGGCTCCACTGTATCGCTTGACGTCTGAATCATGGATTGCACTACCCGATCACAGAGGAGTGAAAGTTCCAGAGAAATTGGAGTTGACCAAATTAGAGTATTTGATTAATTTTACATCGCTAGATAGTATGACCGCAAAGTGGGATGTATTCAAGTGATGATATTGAAGCGGCCCGGAGAAATTTATTATTTCCATCAAAAAAAGAAAGGGTGATTATGGAAATGGTGGACACTATTCTCCCGAGTGGAACTGGGAAAGCAAATTACGACTACTTGTTACACCTGATCATTACAAAAGAGCAACATATAATACGATGAAAAAGATATGGGGAAAGTTCATGTTTATTGGTCAAGCTTGTGCTGGATTAATCGGAATCTACGTAATTGGAATCGTGATTAAAGTAATAATCTCGCAGGTGTTGTCAACACACAGATTGTATACTATTACGGGATTGTCTTGGAAATTAGTCATGGGATGCGTTCCATTGCTAGCCAGATTTTTTATCACACATCACCAGTATAAAGAGATGGAAACTTTGAAAACACGACTGATGAAAAAGAAAAAGGTAAGTTATATCGATTTGACTACTACTTCTAACGATGACAAAAATGATGACGAAAATATCAATGAATCCGCCCCGTTGTATTCGGAGGAACGAATGCAAAGTAACACATTGAAAAACTATCAACTGCTAAAAGAATCGCTGTCCAATAATGATAATCAGGATACTTTTTCTAGATTGTGTATACCAAAATCGTTTATCCAACCACTACCAGCGTATCCAGTCGAAAAATTGAGGGAAATGAAACCAGTCGAAAATATTGCTTTACAATGTGAGAGAATCGAACCAACAAGTGCCGAAATCGAAAGACGAAACAGGTTAGGTTTACCCGGAAATTATGTATTGATGACGTTAGCAAAAATTGGCAAACAACCACGAATATTAATCCAACTAATAAAAAGAGAGTGGAGGCTGTTGTGGATTCAGGATCAAGTCATACAATTATATCAGAGGAGATATTGTCGACAAAGGAGAGAAGGCAAATAAAACCATCAAATAGCATAATCAGATCACTGTCTAAAAACGTATTGAGAATAATTGGAGAAATAGAAGTGGTACTTCTAATTGGTGACAGAAAGATTACACATAACGTACAGATTATGGAAAAAAGCCCTGTTTTGTGTTTGATTGGAATGGATGTACTGGAGCAGTTAGACGGAATCTCACTGGATTTTAAAACTGGAAATTTGATCGTGGGAAAAAGTGGAGAAGTCATTCATGATTTAGGAGAAGTATTTCTCAGTCAATCATTAACCATCCCACCTCAAACAGAAATAATATATTATGCGAACGCTGCTGGCGTAGACAATGACGAATTTATATTTGAACCGAATCAAACGTTAATAGAAAAATACGAGACCCCGATGTGTGACGAAATTGTGAAAGTGGAAAATCAATTATTACCAGTGCGAATAGCTAACTATGGTGACAAGCCAATTCGGCTAAAACCAAAGACGAAACTAGGCAAATTGTCTAATATGTTGATAGAAGCGGAAAGGAAGATTCCTAGAAACGTAAAAATTTATAAAGAACCTGAAGTAGTAAGTACTGATCTGACCGAAGAGCAAAGGCAAAAGTTTACAGAATTGTTGAGGAGATACCGGGATATTTTTGCGAGACACGAATATGACTTGGGGTTAACAAATATAATTGAACATGAAATTCCGTTGTTGGATGAAACCCCGGTGAAAATAAAACCGTACAGAATACCATATATTCATCAAACCGAGAGTGATCGACAAATTCAGGCAATGAAAGATTTTGGAATAATCAGAGATAGCTCATCACCGTTTCGTCGTCCATTGTAATTGTAAAGAAAAAAGACGGAGATTTACGATTTTGTGTGGATTACAGAAAACTGAACCAGGTAACAAGAAAAGATACATATCCAATTCCTGTACCCCAGGAAATGTTCGATCAGATGGGAGAAGCTCAATATTTTACTGTGATTGATTTGAATAAAGGGTATAATCAATTTAAAGTCAAGGAAGAGGATAGAAAGAAGACAGCCTTTTCAGATGGCAAAGGGTTATATGAGTTCAATGTTCTACCGTTCGGGTTGACGGGAGCCCCGGCACCATTTCAAAGAGGTATGAATTTTGTATTAAGAGGCCTAAAACACGCGTTAGTGTATATTGATGATATTATTATATTTTCAAATAGCTTTGATGAACATCTCGATGATGTTGAGGCAGTATTTAAACGACTAAAAGGAGCAAAATTGAAAATAAAACCATCGAAGTGTGAATGGGGAAAATCCGAAGTGGTGTATGTTGGTCATATAATATCAAGACGAGGTCTACAAACAAATCCTGACAATATTAAAAAGGTGGAAGTGTATCCAATTCCAAAGAATGCGGATGACGTGAGGCAATTCTTAGGATTAGCAAGCTATTATAGAAAGTTTATAAAGAATTTCTCGCATATAGCTCAACCGTTAAATTCATTATTGAAGAAGAATAACAAGTTCATATGGAACAAAACTCAACAAGAAGCATTTGACGCACTGAAGCAAAAATTAATAACGACACCTATTTTGCGATGCCCAGATTTTACAAAATTGTTCTTATTAATGACGGATGCCAGTAACGTTGCATTAGGCGCAGTGTTGGGTCAGAAGGTAGATGGGGGAAAAGATCACGTGATAGCGTATGCAAGCAGGTCACTGAGATCACATGAAAAAAATTATTCAACAATTGAAAAGAAACCTTAGCGTTAGTTTACGGAATCGCTACGTTTAGACAATACTTGTTGGGACGGAAATTTATCGTATACACTGATCACAATCCTCTTCAATGGTTGATGAAGCATAGAGATTCAGCTAGTAAATTAATTAGGTGGTCAATAGCTCTTCAAGAGTATGATTTCGAAATTAAATACAGAGCAGGGAAAGCTAATGCAAATGCCGATACAATGTCTAGAATTCCCAATGGAGGCATGGAAAGTGAAGGTAGTACAGAAACGATTGAAGGCACGATATTTGCCGCAATTAAAGCCGTTAACAATATGATAGAGTTACAAACGAACAGAAAAAGGACAATCAACTTAAACAGTTTTTTGAACGAGCAATTATAGTCGAAAAAGAGAGCAATTTAAAGAAAATAATCAATGAAAATCACAAATATATAATTCACGAAGGAATATTAAAATGTGTAAAAAACGATGAGATACTAATCATGATTCCTGAAAAACAGAGAGATTCATTATTGATGCAATATCACGATGGAGCTTTAGGAGGGCACTTATCTGCTAGAAAAACTTTATCGAGACTAAAACTAAAATATTATTGGCCATTAATGGAGCAAGATGTGAGAGATTGGTGCAAGAAATGTAAAATATGTATTACAAGGAGAAATACAGGAAATAAAATTAAAGTACCTTTAAAACCAATGCCTGTACCAACTGCACCAATGGAGATGACTGCAATGGACATTGTGGGACCATTACCTGAAACAATAAAAGGAAATAAATGTATTGTAGTATTCTGTGATTATTTGACGAGATGGCCGGAAGCTTACGCCATACCCAATCAAAAGGCCGATACGGTAGCCAAAATATTCGTAGAGAATATTGTCTTTAGATATGGCACTCCTAAGAAATTACTAACTGATCAGGGATCAAACTTTCAAAGCGACTTATTTAAATCAATTACTGAGTTATTTGGAATCTGGAAGCTGAACACTTCTCCTTATCATCCACAAACCGATGGCTTAGTTGAGAGATTTAACGGTACATTGATAAATATGATTTCGTCGTATGTTAATAGTAAGCAAAGGGATTGGGATGAATATATAAAACCTTGCTTGTTTGCTTACCGAAATGCAATAAACCCAAGCACGGGTGAGGACACCTTTTTATTTGATGTATCTAAGAAGAAACACTATGCGATAGATTTAAACTTCCAATTGCCGGTAACACAATATATGGAAATACCAGACTATAAAGCATTAATGCAAGAAAGAGTGCAGTCCGTGTGGGCAAAAGCTGGGTTAACGGTAAACACAATCAAGAAAAGTATAAAGAAGCCTATGATAAAAAGGCACATCCACATGGAATCAAAATTGGAGACTTGGTATATCTCAATAGACCTGAACGCTCAAAGGAATGTCACCAAAATTACAGAGACCGTTTAAAGGGCCATATAAAGTATGTGACACAACTGAAACAAATTTGAAACTACTACCATTCAGGAGTAAAAAAGCTAATCCTATAATAGTTCATGCAAATCGATGCAAATTAATGCCAGAAGACGATGAAACAAGATATCCACTTCGATCAAAACAAAACAAAGAAAAAGTGGATGCCATAGTTCAACAAAAATTTACCAAAAACCCAGTCCCAATCAGTTACATTACAAAAATGTTGTTTATAATGATTGCTCTGTTAACAGTGACAAGTGTTAAGGGTGGGAAGGTCGATTTACCTTATGCAGTGACAAAAATACCCTTATGGGAAAAGATCAATATATACTCTACGTATACGAATATTGTCTGGATCTATCATTGTGAGATATCGGAACAAATAGAAATTAACAACCTCTTAGATCCATTCACGCCGGTCAGTATTCTTAATTACGATAGAAATATGTATGTGGCACAAGAATTAAAGGCGAACTTCAGGTATCCGTGGTTTATAAAACAAAATGAGACAAATTCGTCGGTAAAGTTTAGTCAAATTCGAGTCATAATACAAACGAAAGAATTACGACATACAGTCGAAATAGAGCCGGTATTAAATGGAGTAAATGTGTATTGGACAGCAAGTGAACGGGTGAAAGCACAAGTGATATTTCAAAACTTTGTTGATACATTAAATACACGGAAATCGTATTCTCGATATTATAACCTAAAAATGAATGCCAATTATACCATATTAACAAATTATTATGAAAATATGCTATACGATAACGGGACAATAATGAACAATAGATGGGCATTGTTTAAAACCGAAAAGCAGAGTATTTACCTAAGAAATGTATCGAATAGAGTGATTTTCAAAGTGCAGTATGAAGCGATAGTAATATATAGAAAATCAATGATCAATGAAAGAGTAATTATTAGTGAAAATCAAAGAATTATCGTTTTGTTGGATGTGGGTAAAAGTTACTTTTTATTTAATACGTCTAATTTAGGAGATAATTACCTGATAAAAATCAAATACCAGCTGTGATGGACAAACCATATCGTTGGCAAACAGTTTTGGTAGAAACAAAACTGATCAAAAGGCCAGAGTTGATCCTAACAGCCACACATCAAACGCAGACGATAGTAGCAACCACGGGTCCACCACTGAATCGAAATAAATTTAATCGAACTCAAATGAGCAAGCTAGTTTTAAATGAAACGAACCAAACATTAATCATCTGTGAATACTTACTCTATCTTATGATAACAGCATTTTTCATATTATCCATAGTGTTTCTAATAATAACAATCGTAATATGCAAAAGGACACCTAACTATGTTCATCGACAATGATTTATATTGCATGCATGTTATAATATATATATATATATATATATAATTATTGATAATCAGTATGGTTAAAAGTAAATTAGAAATGTGTGATCTGAATGGAAAATATTTTGTTTGATCGAGTGTTGCTGAGGAGGGTCTGGCCTTGTGCGATGGAAGGAGAGATGTAATTAAAGTATTAATTATCTTTAACTTTAGGAAATGCAGGAAGAGGAATCACTAAAAGAATGTCTTAACACCATGAAAGAGATGAAAAAAAAATGAAGGCAATGGAGAAAAGAATTTTCGATCTGGAACAAGAGAATTGGTGGTCAAAAGACGATTTGAAGAAATGGAAATTCTTCTTTTCAGATATGAAGCCGAGGTAGTTCTATGGCGAATGGAACTACAGGAGCAGGAAGACGAAACTATGGAGGAGGGAGAAATGAATAACTGGACTAAAACTGTGAGAATTAATAAAAATGTTAATGAAAAGAAATAACCCTTTTTAAATTTCGTCCTTGAAATAGTAATGCTGAAAACTAAAACTAAAATAGGCAAATTTATTATAAATAACAATTAGGTGAATCAAAGTCAATCATCGTCATCCAAAATAATAAAACTTTGGACGACGAAGTCGTCCCGAACTCCGCGGGGAGGGTCATTTTCAAATCGGAGAGTTTTCGCAAAGCCTTCCATAACTCCAAAGGTTCTTTTGAGGCCCCGACGTCGCGGAAGGGCGACCGGCAACCAAACCAATTCTTCGGACTTAGGAGCCTAAAATAACGAATATTATAAAATTTCAGTTGCTTAGTGGTAAGGGATATATGTAGTATAAGTATCTAGGTCTACAGTGTATAAGAATAATGATAATATAATAATGTATAATATATATAATAATAACGTAAATAGTATAAAATATGATATAATAAATAATAATAATAATAATAATGTTTATTATAGTCTAATAAATCCCAAATAAATGAAAACGATACAAACTTTAATTATATTCTGCTATTCTGTTTAAATAAATTAATTTTTTGAATAAGTCAAGTTATATATAGATTTCTGATATTAATGTTTTATTGTTTAATTTTTCTGAATAAAACAACAATATGTTATAAGTAAATAAATAACTTAAAGTACAATATTCTGATCAACTTGTATTCCAACGCAGATTGATGAAGTCCAAGAAATTAATTTGAGAATGATCAAATAGAGATTTATAAACAATTTTACTGAATATTCAATTACTGAAATTATGGGGAAAATAATCAAATGCCATTTTAACATGAAATAAAATTTGTTTTCAAATTCATTTCCCGTGTTGAATAAATAGGGGGAGTGCTTACAATAACAATTATCGTTTGAATTTCAAAAATTTTAAACCTTAATAATAAAAAACAAAATAATTATTTTTGTCTGAAATTGAATAACATTAAATATAAATATTATATTTATTTTATTGAAAGCTATGCAAATAATCTCGTAAATAATGATACAATTTAGATACAATATAATAAATAAACATCACAATAAACATTTCTGTCGCAATTAGTATTTTTGATATATGAATCGGTGGAATTGATTTTTAGTGGAATATTATGCTTTCAATGATGTCGAGTTGGACTTCTTTCAGTTTAGATATTTTACTGCTGATGATTATTTAGGGGATGATTATTGGATTACCCATTCTGATTGTGTTGGCGTGGTTGGCATGGAGTTGTAATCTGTGAATCATAGTTGATTTTATTATGTGATAGACTTGTTGGAGTAAATAGAACTGGCAATGAAATGATAATGATAACAAATAATAATAATAATAATAATAATAATAATAATAATGATATTAATATTAATAATAATAAAGCACTTACGTCCATCGAGCATCAATTTTCAGAAATGAATAATGGCTAGGTTGTGCCTTATATAGTCAGTTCGATGTTGATAATTTGAGTTTGAAACTCAGATCAATGTTGATCTTTGGATAATTTGAGTTCAATAAATATTTATTTAAATAAATCAACATTATTTACCAAAGTTTTTATCAGTAAAATCATTCATTTTTATTATAATTTATCGGTTTTAATTTAAAAATTTCAAATATCTTCATATCACTTTTTCCCATTTTGTCGAAATCATAGTCAATTGAAATTAGTTTGTTAAAATGCTATTATTAAATTAAAAGTTTTCTATTTTCAAATTTAATTAATTAAATGAAAGCATTTGTTGAAATTTTCGGTGTAAAATTATGTGATAAATTCGATTATTTAGAGTTTTTAATTACAGAAACATTTACGTTAATTGAAATTGTATTCATTAAACAGCTTGACTATTTTTAAACGTTTTAAAATTGAAAATAAATTCCAAAATTATTATAGAATTTATTTACACATGAAAATTATGTAAGGACTAGTAAAAGGTATTTGTAAATTAAAATTCGCGTAAGATAAGATATTTTAGACGAAGTATCCACAGACATTTCGAAAGAAATTAATTAATTTCACACTTAAGTTAGACAAAAAAAAATTTTAATTAATTCAGCATTATGTACTAGTATATATTTAAAATTATATCTATAATTAATTTTCATTTAAAATTTAATTACTATAATTTAATTTACTTTGATGGAAAAATAATGTTTAATTTAAATTTATAGACGAATTGGCCAAAATTTGATTTTAATCTATTTCTTCAATTAAAAACTATCAACATGTATTTCGAGGACGAAATTTTTTTTAAGGGGGAGATATGTTGAGGTTGTCAAATTAAAATTATCTTAAATTAAATTAGAATTAATTTGATTCAAAAGAACATTGAAGGGAACGAAAGAGAATCGCAATCAAGCAGAGAATTGAAGTTAAAGAAAGACATAAGGAAAACAGAACGAGAAAAAGGTGTAAGCAGATACGGAATGGAGAAAAAGTGCAAATCGGAGAAATTGGAATAAATTGAAAAGTTATCAAAATCGAAGCTGGAAAACGGAATAGGTGTAGATCAGGGATTGGCGAAGAAGATAGCGAGCAAGAAATTGTCAGAAAATGTCTTGAAAGGGTTGAAAATAGGTAAAAAGGTTAAAACAGAAATCATTAATTAATTAAGTAATTGGCTAATGGAAAACCCGGGCTAATGGGAAGTACGAGCCAATGGAGAACCCGAGAGATGAAGAAACCTCGAGCACGGTTATTAGGGAAAATAAACAAACTGAACGTTGGAGAACGATTATCAAAACAAACAGAACGACTTTTGGAGAGACATTATCTTAACAACCGAGCGCGGCAATCGAGAAAAATAAACAGTTTAACTTTTAGAGAACTATTATGGAATCAACAGGATAAGTGAGGGTAAATAAAAAAAGATCGGAAATAACATGAAGGAACGGTAGAAATGATTAATTACAGTTATTTTATCATAATATCAAAGAAAGCCGCTGGTAATCAAAATGATTATTGGAGTATATAAGGAGACTCTAAATCAGAAAATTTGGCGTTAGCCTTAGGTAGGGAAGAAGAAATCGACAATAGGTTTTGGAGATTATTAGAAGAGGTGAAATTGAAGAGACGTGGAAAATTAAGGAATCAAAGGAGTCAGATCAAGGAAATTAAAGGGTATCAAAGTGAATCAAAGAGTTGAGCGAATTAAATTCCAAACAGTCAAACAAATCAATCAAAGACAAGGAGTCGAATAAAGGAATTAAAAGGTGATAGTTACTTTCAAGATCGCACAGGGTCGAGACTTCCGAGGTGGGGCTTGATCGAATAGATAAAAAGTTTGATTAGTAAATTAGTGTGTGAAATTTGTTGTGATTGAGAATTGTAAAGTGTAATAACAAATATACGTTGGGAAATCGGAGTTTATTGATTTGTCTGAACACGAGGAGTCAGAGTAACCAACGATCAATCTTTTGTTATTATAAAACCCAACAATATGCAACTGAAATGTATGTTGAACAAAGACTGTGTTTGATTCAGATTTGATTAGTTGAAAGTATAAATAAACAATGCTACTTCAATTTAGTAAGAATCATAAAGAAATGGCAAAGAATATATTCAGGTCTGAAAAGACTAAAGCAATAGATTTTTGGGCCAAAACTGACAACAGGTAAAAATAAAACTCATTGTGGTAATTTTATGTAAATAGGTCTGTAACACAATACATAGGGTTGAATTAAATCAAACTCCGATAGAAGCACTAAGTAAACAGTTAAATATAGTGAAAACAGACACAAAATCACAAACATAAAATAATGACATGTACAAAAGGTCTTTTCTTACTTAAATGACATCATGCCTCGAAATTAATTGGGTTCACTGCCCAATACATTTTACAAACAAGATAATAAAACTAATCAACATAAAGAACCATTGGGATGTCGAGAAAGTTCACCTATTGTGTGCAGTAAAACCCATAGACCCCTGTAAATCCAGAAAATACGGTTACACAAAAGTCAAGATGAAATCTCTTATAGTAAAATTTTGGATTCGTGCAAAATTTTTAGTTTGGTCACGAGACTCGTTATTTTAATTGCAATACACTAGGGTACATCTTGCTGATGTTCAGTGAGCAAACAATTAAAATAGGACAAATAGTAAGCAGGCAATAGTGACAAGACAAATAATAATTGAAATCAAGTCAATCATTAAATTAATCAGTGTATGGATATGGAATAACAACAGTAATAAGAAACACTGAACATGATATCCCTAATAATTGAAACCAATCTATAAATTCGTCTTTATGTGAGATAGTTACTATTGCAATTAAATTCTTGACAATTACTGGAGAATTATTTTCATAACGCAATTCAGTCAGCGATTTTATAGAGTTTAGAATTTATAAATATGATTATTAATAATAAGGACATTTTTTTCAAATTTCACCACTGATTTCTTCTCCATTGTATTTATTAAAAGGCTTGACTATGAATCAGTAAATATATCGATGTTTTTGATATTTTAGAATATATTGTAATAGAAATGTGCATATAAAAAAATAATAAGCTCCAAAATATCCATCAGCCCTTTATTCAATTTAATTAAGCTACCTTTAAATTATATGTTGTCCCGTGAACATCAAGAGTTGTTCATAAAAATTAAATGATGCTTAAAATTCCGATAAAGTAATTAATAATAGTCTAAAGGATAGAAAATATTTGAAGAGATTACAAAAGATTAAAGAACTACTAAAATACATTTAAACGTTAAATAATAATTAATTTAAATTTGATAAAGAAAAATTATCATTGATTGTAGAATTTTTTAGGTCAATTTCATTAAATATTACTAATAAATTATAAAGTGAATAATATAAACTGAAGTTATTTACGTGAGATAAATGTTTGGTACTGAAAGTGTAAATTCAACTTTACATAGAAGTAATAATTATAATAAATATCAAATTATAGAACTTTATTTTTAATTCGTATCAATTAAATTTACATAAATTATTTCAAATAAGTGTTACCGTATTTTTCAGACCATAAGGTGCACTTAAAATCCTTTCATTTTCTTAAAAATCGTCGAATAGAGTTGAATAAAGTTTGAATTATCGGAGTTTTGTGTCATTTAATGTGTGCGCCTTATGGTCCGAAAAATATGGTAATTAATAATTTATATGGTGATATTTCATTTATTTTTTATTTAATTTCCATAATTTTCATATTAATGTTTTTAAAACTATAGATTAAACCAAAATATAAGTTACACGATATTTCGGCACAGGCCTTATCAAGTTTTATTTTAAGTGCCTCCGTCATATTGAAAATAACTTATAATATTAAAAATAATGATGATTTTGCTGCATATTAATTTCAAAGACAGATTCGAAATTCAGGTCGGGAGGACCCTACTGACAGGGTTCTATCGTAAAGCATCAATCCAATTTCGTGTGGATGCCTGGAACGAGATGTATGAGTTCGTGAGTAGAAAATGAAACAATGAAGTAGAACTTCCAAAACTAATGATCAAGTAAGACTCATAGATGAATTCATAGTGGATCGCGTTCGTTCAGCTATTCAGCCCGTGAACGTGGCAATCGAACACGTCAATCGGGTGATTGAGGATATCGAAACTGGAAGGATACGTAGTATCGATAGTGATATGTGGCTGCTGCTGGATCCGAAATTGCACACTAATCTCCGCTTACAAGAAGATTGGGAAGTGATGTTGCCGGAGGTCAAATGTGTAAAACAGTCTCCAAGGAGTGGATCAAATTCACTACTGAACTTCAGACCTACATAAAACTCACCATTAAGGTCAGTGGTCTATGTGGTCAACAGACTTAAGTAGATTGAAGTGTCACCACTAAATTATGTTACCACTGGACCAATTATAGAAAATCAACAGTATAGGAAAAATATACAGGATATTTACCAGAAAATCTTCCCAAATCAAAATTCCCCAAAATAAATTTCCCCAAAAAATAAAATGTCAAAAAACATATTTCCAAAAAGTTCCCAACTCAAAGTCTTTTTCAAAATTTAAATTCTAAACTAAATTTCTCAACTTTATTACAAAATTTTTTAAATCAACAATTCACCATAAAACATGTTGATGTACATTTAATCCAAATACAAAAATTAAAATCATCTGAATACCAGCCCGCACAATCGTCCGCCTGCCCACTACTGCCTCGAAGGGGCTGGCGCAATAGTTTGTGAATTTTTAATTGCCATCCCCGGCCGGGGCCTGAAGTTTAGTTTGAATATTATTAAAATTAATTTTTCTTTTTTGTTTAACCGATCATATTCTTTTATTAATAATACATCTCAAAAACAATAATAAAGGGCTGGCGTGATCGTTTGTAAATATTAATTAAAACATTATCGATAATTTTCGAGATCCTTTTACACGAATAAAAACATTTAAAACTCATAAATAAAGAGATGATTAAATTTGAAAATAATAAAAACTGTTTATCAAACCAATTAAACTTTTAATGTAATCAAAACATGTATCCAATATAACACAATTAACCAATATAGCTAGACCTGTCTAAACATATCGAATCCTTATTCAGATGAGCAGCAATCAGGTTATTATGTTGTGATGCTTAGCTTATATTGTTTTGTAACCAATAATTAATTGTATGTGTGTTGTGAAAGAGTTTGTAGTGCTCAGCAGACTCTTCTTTAAAAACAGTTTCGGGACTGCTGGGGTGTATGTTTGTTGCGTAAAATATATACTAATGTTGGGTTATATAGTTGATGACAATATTTGTAAATTCAAACCTTTAATCTGGATCCAAAGCGTGTTTATTAATTCGCAATTCAACACTCTCGAACACAATAAGCTTTATTAATATCCACACGTAATAGTACAAATTTCAATTACAACCAATTAACTATAAACCAATGTATCACACCGAGCTTATTCCGACACTACGTGAAGAATAGCCCTTTCTGTAACCAAAACAATAATCACTAGCCGTCAACTACTCAATTACAGAATATATTGATCGATTGTTCTATTTACTTTGACCACACAATTTATTTACTCCACTTTTACTTTATATTCAATTTTATAAAGGATACTTGTCACTTCTCTTTTCACTCTGTTTTGATTCCCCTTTTTACTCTGTCGTCTCTAATTTTACTCTACTTTTTGCCTCTAATTTCGTTTCGTTTTGTTCTCAACACTTAGTTCTGTTTCCGTTCTACTTTTCGCTCCAAATTTGTCCAAATTTGCTCTCAATTTGTTCTCAATCTGTTCTGATTTCTCGTCCAACAGTTTTCCTTTATATAGTTGTTTTGCTTGTGGCACTGGCGACAGATTCTGTTTACCATCCTTTTTTTCCTCTACATCAGCCTTATCTCTGACAGATGTCGAGATATTTTTCCATTTTCCTTTTCTGTTAAGCCCCTTTCTCCCGACAATTTCGCTATCTTTGACAAACTGTCAAGATACGGCTTTTTCCCTTATTTTGTTTTTTCTGGAATTTGAAATTCCACCTTCATTTGTACTTCTTAATTAACAATGACCTTTGTTTTAATTTCTTGTTTGTTTCATTTTATTTGATTTATCTTTCTCATTTTTAATTTCTTTTTACTTCTGTTTTCTTTTCTGAGTTCCCATAGATCGTCCAATTTGTCATGACGATCTTCCCCAGGTAATTTATTTATTTATTATGTTATTTTTTCATTTAGGTATCCTCAACACTAATAATAAAATTCTAGAATTATAAAATAACCGACAATAATAATAGTGTTGAGTTTTATGATATTAAAAAGTCAAACGTTAGTTACTCTGACTCCGCGTGTCCCAAAATTGATAAAAACAAACTTCCAACGTATATTTGTTTATAGCAAATTTACAATTCTCAACGACCTTTAGTTAACCACGATTTTGTACACAATTCCTGATCTAACTTCGCTCTTTAAAGTCTCAACCTTGTGCGATTTAAAAATAAGTTTCATCTTTTTAATTGATATTCCGCCCTTTGATCCGAATTCCTTTAATATTCCTCTTTCTAACTCTTCAGTTATAATTCCTTTTTCAGTTCTTGACTTTGTTCCTCAAATTCCTATTGTTGGTTTCTTCTTTCCTACCTGAGACTGCTGCCGATTATTTGATTTTGGAGTTTCCTTATATAGTCCCATAATCGTTGTAATTGCTCTTTTTTATGACTAATTTAGTTTTTGACCTAATTGGTTTTGACTTCTTTAGTTATCGTTCTCTAATTAGTTATTTCTGTTGACCCTTTTAGTAATTCCTCTTCTTGTGTTTACCCTCGTTAACCAGACTATTTAACTAATTACCCTCTGAATTCCTAGTCTGTTTATTTTCCCTAATTGTCACGCTCCGGTTTTCTTCATCAACGGGGTTCCCCATTGGCTTGGACTTCCCATTAGCTCGGGTTTTCCATTTGCCAATTAATTTATTAATTAATAGTTTGTGTTATTCCATATTTGCTTGTTTTTCGACCCTCTCTAAACATTTTCTAACAATTTCTTGCTCACTGTCTTCTTCACCATTCTTTAATCTACACCACTCCCGTTTCCAGCTTCAATTTCGATAACATTCCACTTTAATCTACTTCCTCAGATTTGCGCATTTTTCCATTTCGTGTCTGCTGTACCCTTTGTTCTAATTTTGTCATATCTTTCTTTGCCATTATTTCTCTGCTTGACCGCCATTCTCTTCGTTCAATTTCGGTTTTCTTTTTAATCGAAACTATTCAATTTAACGTAATTTAATAATTTACTTTTACAACCTCAACAATAGTAAAACCAAATAACGGACAATAATAATAATAAAACCTTTATTGAAATAAAATGTGGGATTTTTCTAGAATATAATTAATATTGAAATTTTTTATGTACATAAAATGTTGGAATTTTCATTAAAAAAATTCTCCTTGAAAACCAAAAACTAAAACCTTCAGAGTGGCTCGAAGGTAAATTAATCAAATCGTTGGAATATTGAATGGATAAAAATTTTGGATATAATTTTCTTATTGATTTTTTTAAATTCGTATTTTGTGATTTGCAATTCGTAATTCTCTATATTAATAATTTACTATATGGAATTACACTATAGTATTTTTAATTTTTTTATATAATAAACAATAATAACAAAAATAATAATACATTACAAATCTTAATTAAAATTTTATTCAGAATGATAATAAAAATAACAACACGCTACACAGCTCATCATCAATTCTGATGAATTTTTTGAAAGTCGGTTTTAAGGCATTTACAATCATCGTTTCAGCTAAATTGCATAGACTCATATTCATCTGTTTTTTCAGATTTTCTACGAATTTACTATATAGGCCGTTATTAAAATATTTATATAAATCTCTGTACAGCTCACATGTAGAATTTGAGCGGAAATGTGAATTTTTATTGATGTATGATTTAAATATAGATGCATGCTTGAATAACTTTAAAAAGTTGTACAAATATAAAAACAATGTTTTGTGAATATTCATCAATGTGCCCTAAAATGCATAAAACAAAAATATGTGACAAATGATATATATTAAATTTAAGTTAAAAATTACTCAAACTTAGCTTAAATTGAAAGAATCCAAAATCAAATTTTGTAAATTCATAATTAGAAAAATATTTCTGACAAATTATGATTCATTTATTGGTTTCCAAACAAACTTATATTATAGATGTTATTATACTATGCAAACAGATGTAAACTTTTATTATTTTATATTACGCAAATATACAAAATACTTGCTTACTAATAATTATTATTTCGTTGAATAAGAAAGTTGGAGCTAAAATAAATTGAAATCAAATTTATAATTTGAAACAAATAAATGCTGACAAATTATAAGTCATCTGCTAGTTTGCACATAGACCTTCATTATAGATGTTATAATTCCATACAAGCAAATGTAGAATCACTGATCTATAGTCTGAAATCCAATAAGATAAATTAAATTGAAAATAAATGATGAATCATTTTCATTTTTATTAAATTGAATTCCATAATTTTAACTGATAAATTCAGTGGATAAATTTTTTTTTACCAATCAAATATTCTTATTAAATTGTGAATATCTTGATTTATTACTTTTATTACACAAATTATGTATAATCAAATCAAATCGCTGTAAATTAAATTGAGAGGGGAAAAGTTCTCTTATTAAAACGAATCTATATATAATTAGTTTGATTTGTCCTTGTATTTGATTGGATAAAAATAATGGTTAACTAATATATTTTTTATTGTAGATCTCATTTCAAATGAATTTCAAAAACTTTAATGAATCCACTATTCAACTGCCGAATATCGCATTTAAAAATCGAACCTTAACGTTGCGAGATTACGGAATAATGACATCCTTTATCATTATATTTTTACTTGCAATTATTGGAAATTTTTGTGTTATAATTACTCTTTCCATAAACAAAGTTTTGCGAACTGTCACAAATATTTTGCTTTTAAATTTAGCCGTATCGGATCTCCTTATGGCCATCGTATGTATTCCACCTTTGTTGGTAGCATTCTTTACCCGCCAATGGGTGCTTGGAGTTTTCATGTGCAAATTGAAACTTTACATTCAAGGTAACATTAGTGAATCAAGATATTTATTTTTTAAAAAAATAGTAATTTTTTAACATATTTATATGTTAATTCATCAATTTTGCATTAAACATAGGTCGAACGCAAGAATTTGCCGGTAGAGCCTATTTTAAAGTACACTACTACCATACAGCTCTGAATATATTTTTTATAAAGTGATTATTTTACAAAAATTGAGTTTTATGATTTATATTTGTATTCGAATTAAAAAATTTATATTCGATGTTCCGTAATTTTAAATTCCGGATATATTTCACAATTTAATAAGTTAATTTATCAATTTAATTTTATCAAATATTTTTTAAAGTGAGTTAGGAACTTCTGTGAATAAAATAAAATAATTAATAACAATTAACAAATAACAAATTAATAAAAAATTGTATGTGTATGTTATTGTTGGATACTGTTCGTTATTTATGCATTACTTTTCGTTATAAAAAAGTCGGTTTAAAATTATTTGAGTATTATTATAAGAACTTTTTTCAATTTTCATCTCTGATTTCTTTTCAAGTGACATTGTATTTATAAGAATTTTTTTGACTTTTAACCAGTAAAGATATTGATGTTTTTTTATTTCCACGAATATCAAAAAAACATTGATATCTTTACTGATTCATAGTTAAAAAATTTCTAATAAATACAATGTAATTTGACTCTTAATTAAAATTTTATAATTATTGAGTTTTTAATAACAAAATATTATAATTTTTATCAATCGATTAGTTGTACAATATTTTGCAAAACAATTGATAAAATGATTAATTTTTTGCTAACAATGAAAAT
>CAUHTR010006307.1:0-19917 GCA_959609185.1 Schmidtea polychroa
GGTGTAATAAGACTCCCAATTAATGGAGCAAGGGATCCAGCACTTATAAGATAAATCGGAATGAACTCTTGATCTTGACTCATTTTCAAAAACTTAGCAATCCAATATGGACCTATGCTCATGACAACTGCAAAGAGCAATATTTCATGGCTTCTTATGACTTTTTGATCACTTGAAATTCTCTCTGAAATTGCATTCGAACTAATCGCATTGGTAGATTGAAGAGTATGGGCAATTTCTTTAATTTTAGAAATTATTTTATAATAAAAATAAATGATGACGAAGATGGGAATTGCAAAAAACAACAGAAACGTAAAGGTCACAAAAATTATAATAAAACTGGATCCCTTCAACCAATTGACTGCACATCCAAGCTCATAATAAGTGGGAAAAATCATTCTTTGATGAACTGGAACTGTACAGAATACAATACTAATAATCCAAATCAAAAGTATCTCTAATTGAATTTTTGATTTAGTGACAAACGTGTTATATTGCATTGAATGGCAAATCGCCATGTAACGGTCAATGATAAGTAAAGAAAACGTCAGGGTGGATGATGTAACACAAAAGTAATTCACGGAACAACTGAGAATGCATAAAACATTGCCAAAGATCCATTCGTGTGATATAACATATGAGACATTTATTACCATTACAAAGGAAGCCAGCAAAAACTCAATAATTGCATAATTAAAAAGGAAAATTAAATGATTTCTTCGTAAACCTTTACCAAGAGATAACAATTTGATTATGACGGCAACATTCCCAATGATGGATGCCACAATGAGAATTATCATGATACCCGATATAATAATCCTTTCGCTTGTTGATCTCATGTTTACACTTTTTTCTCAGTTTTTCAATAGTTTTTCTAGTCGACTTTGCAACGATTCAAAATGACTCTTACAAATATCAAATTTTCAATTACTTTACACATGTTTCTTTTATCATGAATTCTTTCATTGACTTATTTTAACGAATATATTGATCCTCCAATATTAACTTAATTAACTGGAAAAATTCATTTCAAATTTGTTATATTTTTTAAAAGATTCAGTGGCGTAGGCAAGGGGAGGGGGTTAAACCTCCCCCTATTGGATTTTTCATGTACAAATATTTGTTGCCGTCAAGTACCTCAAAAATCATCCACCTAAATAAGAAAATAACAAAAGACACTTATTGCTTTATTTTATTTATTGTAAATGTAATACTATGACATCTGTCTGTAATATGTAGTCTGTACTCTCAGTACCTTGTGATTATTTATTTTGTTAAATTTTATTCTGGTTATTGACCATAATATTAATAAATATTTCTCAACTCCAACCCCCTCCTTCATAAATTCCTGGCTACGCCACTGAAAAAATTTCATTTATTCATTCAACAAAAGTCCATGCATAGTCCATTACTCAACAATATGATGCAGTGATTTACCGCATCGCAAAGTATAAAAGCTTTATAGTGTATTGGCAGTACAATGTTAAATGAAAATGTTTTCATGTTTTTCATTTATTTAATTATTGTTTTATCAGATCATTTATATGTAACATTTGTTATCATTTTAAAGCCTTTGAATAGGTGAATCTAACTACATTTTAAAAATTACAATTTTAAAACTCCATTTTAGAATGATTGAAGAAAAAGCGGTAATTTGTGTTTTATTACGAAATTATTGGAAAAAAGCATAACACTGCAATGTGGAAGGCAAGGATGTGCTCAAGGAAAATACAGATCAGTGGTAGTTTCGTCGTTTTAATCAGGGAAATACCAGTCTTGAAGGTAAGAAACGTTCAGATCAACCATCAGTGGTGAACAAAGATGAGTTTCGTGCCTTCGTAGAACAGCAGTCTAACACTAGCACCCATAGGCAGTCGAGGAGCTAGGCCATTCCCAAAGCACCATTGAATCGTTATCAACATAACATGGATTTTGTAAATAAAAATTCACTCTGAGTTCCCCACGAATTTACAAACATTCAAGCCCAGTATCGAGTTTATCTTTGCCGCGAACTATTTCATAACAGAGAAGACAGTTGTTTTTTGGAAGCGAATTATTATAGGAGACGAAAAGTTGGTTTTCTTTCGATTCTAGTGAAAGTAAGTAGTGGCTTGAGCCAACTCAGCAAGTTGTTCTCCAGGTCTCTTCGAAAAGAAGGTGATTTTGTGTTTTTGATAGAATTATGCTGGAAACTTGGGAGCCGGTAAATAATAAAATAATGAGGTGGTATAAAAAAGCATTATTTTAGCTGACCTTAGATAATTAACAACGATTCAATAAATAATTAAAGTAAATCTAAAGCGAAGGGAGTAAAGGAATTAGGGTCTATTTTTTTTATAAATTTTATTTAATAAAAACCTTCTCCTAAGATTCAAGTAAGTCCTATCGGACGAGTCATGGTTTCTGTATGACCATGGCTGGCTCCACTTTTAGTTTCGTGTCTTCTGGGCTTCCTGTCTTGCCGGACAACAAAGGTTTATGGACATGGGTCATCCTTGTTGTACTCCATTATTTATTTTTATGTTTTCTGTTTTGCTTCCTTCACGTTAATAATATGTTAAGCATTCATTGTATATGTTTTGTTTGAGTTCTAATGTGTTTGTGTGAATCCCCATTTTATGTAGTTGATGTCATAGTAATTCATATGGGAAGCTACCAAATGCGTCTGCTAGATTTAGCCAAATAATATTTATATCTGTTTTTGTTCTGATGACACTTTCTTTAACTGATGTTAGTACTGTGTTGTATTCGGAGCAACCTTCAGTTATACCTATTGCTTTCTTGTTGCTAAAAAGTAGATTTTCTAGTCATATCCATTTGAGGAGCCTGTTGTTTATGATGGCAGAAAAAATTCTGTATGCTGGGTCTAATATTGCTATTGTTCTCCATAAGGATATGTCGTGGCTATTTTCTTCCTTACCGGGTTTAAGGATAAGTTTTGTTTTGTATGTTTTCATGTTCTGGGGCATGCTTTGTTTCGTATTATGTGGTTAAATATTGCAGTAAGTAGTTCACGGATGGGGTCAATTTTTCCCAGTCCATGTATGTAATCTTATTTTTTATTTATTTTTTTTATTGTGTATGTTGTTTCTATGCTTTAAATAATATTTGTAATCGTATTGTTTTTGTATAGAGGATATTCTATTTTATTATTTATGCAAATAGTTTTTATATTAGAAGTTAAGTTAGCTACTAAATATATTTTCAACTGTTTAGTTTATATGAGAATATTTTTAGGGGTTTCTGTCTTATTAATTTGTTTCATTATGTTTATTATTCTATATTTATTATGGTATATTATTTTATGTATTCTATCTATTTCTTCGAAGGCCATGCCTGGGTTGTTTAGGTTGTCTTGTTGTGTAGCGTAGCAAGGTTATTTAAAACTAGTATATTTTGCAATGTCTGTATATAGTTTTCTGTTATTTAATATGTTATAGTGATAATCCTATCTATATTTCCTCTTATAGTCCTAATGTTTGAAATTGTGATATTCCTGTTTGTGTTGAGATATAGGGTAAAATGGCATATGTAAAATCTAGAATCATATATTTTGACATATTTTTGGTATTGTATATCTTTAATCGTGACATTTATTGTGTTTATTATTTCGTTAAAGTTTTGCATTGCTTGTTGTCATAGCCGCATTTGCATCTTAGGCAATATATATTAACGCGCCCCATTATTCGTATTAAAAATTCAAAAGTACAAATATACAATTAAAACTAATTATCTGTTGTTTTTGTTAATTTATCGATTTAATAAGAACTAGAAAAGTCAGTGGAGTACGCTTTAATTAAGTAAAACTTTTCTTTTCTTACTTCCTTTTAACACATTAAAATTTTTGCCGTGATTTTTTGATCAGCAAATCATCAATTATCAGAATAATCTATATTTGATGTAAAGACATGAATATAAGATATGATATAAGACATGAAATTATAACATTAAATGTTTTGGTTTTAAAATTCTGATTGATATGTAATTCCGATTCTTCAATTGTTTCATCATGAAACATTTCCCGTTTTCTCCCTCGTTTTCTTTCAAATTCTTTAACAAAAGATATTTCTTTGGCTTTAGATTCATAGTTTTCATATAAATTTGACATTGAATTTACGAATTCAATCAAAACGAATTCAGCAACAATCGATAAATCATTTTCAATGGATTGTAACTTTAAACTAGTATCATTAAAACGTTCTAAAATAGATTTCCAAAATGTCATCATAAAAGCGCATTCGAGACGATTCATTTGTTTGTTAATATTTTGAGCTTGGCTTCTAACTTGAGAAGATATTGTTTCATCTTGTGATATTTTTTTAAAGCTTTAGATATTCCCGCCCAGTTTTCATACAGAGTTTTGCATGCATCATACTGACAAGACCATCTTGTTTAGGAAAGCTTTTTTATGGTTAGCCCTTTTAAAGTAATAGTTAACACTAACCAACGACTTGTTGAAGAAGAAAAGAAATTAAATAATTCTTGTAAAAAATTGAAAAAGGATGATGCATCTCGGCAACAATCCACCAAGTTGATTGAGTGTGCTACACAAGGTATAAAATGAGCTAATTCATTGATTTTCTTAATTCGTGCTTTAAGTCCTGAATAAATTCCAGACATGTTTCTAGCGTTATCATATGGTTGTCCTCTCAAATATTTTATTTCAATTTTATTTTCATTTAAAAATTGTATAATTTCTTTCTCCATATCTTCAGCTTTATGCCCTACATTTTCCAAAAACTTCAAAAAATGTTCCTCGGGGACTCCCTTTTTACATATTGAATAATACAAGCAACTTGATCAGTATGTGATATGTCAGGAGTGGAGTCAACACTAATTGAATAATATTTTGCTTCTCTTAATTCCTTAAAAATTTGCTGTTTTACTTTTTCGACCATCAATATTACAATTTCTTCGAAAACTATTGACGATAAATATGATGTACCTCCTTTTCCTAGATTTCCATATTTTTCAATATGCGTAGCTTAAAACGGTTCAAATTTGGCAACTAATTCCACGGCGATTAAAAAATTCTCATTATTGTTTCCAATTATTTCAGCTTAACTCTTAAAGGCAATGTTCGGCTAGCAAGTTTTCGTATAATACACACAACCCGTTTGAGTACCTGAATTTAATAATTTTTTCCTTTAGAGTTTCTGAATTTAATAGTTCATTCACATTTAACGCAGAGTCTCCTAACAATCGCTGTTTAGAACTGTTTCTAACTGTCTGTGTTGTGAACTACTTTCGTGCTGAGATAAACATTTAGTTACATTTTTCCAATCACAATAACCTTCTGTTGTCAGTGCTGATCCACAACCTCATAACAATCGACAAGGAGCACAATAAATTGATTTGCTACTTTCAGAATATACTAGATAATTTCGACGTCACCATTTTGCAATTTCCTCCTAAAACACTTTCATTTAAATATCGGTATAAACCTTCTTTGTTTACGAGAAATATGTAGGGGTGTTTTGACTAATGGAATTATTTTTATTACATAAATATGTAATAGTAGAGTCATTCCATGTAGCAGGATCAAGGTTTATTTGAATGTTTGTGTGATTTTCGGACAGATTTACCATTTTTAAACAATTAGCAGATGTGTCAGTGTTTATTTTGTTCAAAATCCTAGAATGTTTGAATATCAAGTGATGAGACATCTGTGGTAGTTTCGTTATGTATTTCCACAATCGAAACACAATGCCTTACCTGTTCTTGAACTACGGTTTCGGGTTTTTAATTAAAAATCGATCTAGTTTAGTTGTTTTTTCCATGATTTTATCGAATTTTCTTTTGCTAATTTTCTACTTTGATAACCACTATTTTTTATGCCCTTCCATTTAATTTATTCTACCTAAATTTTAAAACAATACCTCTGTAAAAAAATATTTAAAATATGTAAAAATTGCTTACCATAAAATATTCTGTATTAAAAATTATAACAAATTCCACTTGAATTCAAATTTTAACTTCTAATCTTTTTATTTTACATACAACAAAGTTGAAAACCCATCAGTAAAAACCGTCAGTAAAACAAAAACAAAGTACTACTTATAAATAATATTAATGTATATTAGTATTATCTTGTTTAATTCTTTTTTTCTATTACGTAATTTAATATATAAATTTAGAAAAAAAAATTACAAAGAAAATCATATTGCAAAACAAAAAAAACAATTTTTTTAAAATAAATAAAATTGTTATATTGAGACACTGCAAAACACAAATAATAAATTATTTATTAAAATTAAAATAAATACCCAAATTACAATTATATTTTAAAATCTCCAGACTGTAACGACTAGAAGTCACAATAACTGAAAATAACTTTAAGACGTATGACTAGAATCTGAACGACTAGGACCCATTACCACTTTCAAAGAGATCAATGCAATCATCGCCAGATGCACAGAAAACCAAATACTCCACCAATATCTCAGAGTACTTCCAGCTTCCAAAAGAAGAAATCCCATGCAGCAATAATCAAAAATTCTCATCTTATAGAACCATCTGATAAAGAACGATTTCTCTCTTAACATGTTTGGTTGCCATTCTTCGTTCCTGATTCTAGTTGATGACTGCACAACACCAATAAGATTTTCAAGTGCAGACTCAGCTAGTAAACTCAAAGGAATTGTCATGAAGCTCAAATAATATCCCGGATGAACCCCATGCCAAAACGCACTGATAAGCATCGTAACAAATGTCCGATAAGCCCTAATTGGAAAACGGCGATAAATGAATGTGGCGAGCCAATATTGAACACTCATGTTCCACGAGCGCATTCCATCTCGCACAGAAGGAGCCCATTCACACCCTGATATATTCAGATTACGCGTGGTTTCATAGCTCACCTCTATGTTTTCTCTATCGAACCGAATAAATTATTGATTTGTTATTAGAGTAAAATAACCCCATAGGTTCCATTCCTGTCAGATTAGTAGGGCCATGTCCAGGAACCGGGGCACTAGATGCTGGATAAGCCCCCATCCCTGCACACATACACACACATTCCGAGATCAACCAGGCAAAATACATTCTCATTCGAAAAACAAAAAACATTATTGACATAAACAAAAATCGATAGAAGAAACTTCGATCGTAGAATTCATCAGATTTTGCATACTGTAATTATTATTTGTTTTATTTGTATTTTTATAATTGATTATAATAATATATACATTTTTATCGATTTTAATAATTGATTTAATTATAATAAAATTATTGACTTTAATACTATATAATTTTTATCGATTTTAATATATTATTGATTTTATTAATATTTTTATAATTGATTTAATTATAATAAAATTATTGATTTTAATAATATATAATATAAATCAAAATTGACACATTTATTAAAATATTTAAATCACGTATATAAATAATTATTGAAAGCTTTATTTTATAATATTTTAAAATATTTCATTAAGGTGAGCTTCTAGGGTGGACTTCTAGTTTCATTTTGAATTTAAAATGATATTTATTTTAATTTTAAATAAAATTTTTTAAATATTCAGAAAAAGAAAGTATATCATTATATTATATTTCTAACCAATGAGAAGTAAGAAAAATGAAATATAAGAAAGATCAATATGTATGTTTGGGAAGATTACTAAATTCCAGGAGATTGATAAGGACAATCTTATAGTCGAAAATTCTTTCATTAAATACATTATTCGCAGCAAAAGGCTTAAATTATCACTTTATTGTTTTAAATAATTTTTTAATTTATTTATATTTTTAATTGATTATATATCCCATTTCGATTTAAAGCAATTTTAAAATTTTCTTAAAATTTTTCTGTTTATTAAATTTTTTGGATATTTTATTGAGATAAACTCATAACTAAATTTTGATCTAACCCTTGCATTTTTGGAGTGTCGATAACAATTGCAATAATATATTACAATTTTATTGATATCATCACAACAATAATTGAAATCGATAAAATATTCAAATCAAAGATTCACTGACAAGACTCGAGACTAAAACCCATTTCCAAATTTATTCCAAAGGAATTATTTCAGCTTTAGATCGTATTGATACAAAGTGATCACGCTTTCACTTATTCAACCAAAGTAATGTTTAAATTCACTTTGTATTATAAATTTTTGTAAAATTTCCAATTATGTTCATTGTTTTCTAAATTTCAAGACTCCAATTAACCTTGGGTTTCTTAAGGAAGAAGGTTTCGGAAGTAAGACTTTGTAAGGCGTTCTTAAACTCATCTTGTAACATTTGGTGCTTTATTTCATTATTAAATTGCACTATCTAAATTCCTTTTCCTTATGTTCGTTGGAATTACTGGTTTTATTTTTGATGTGTTAATTGAATCGACTATTGAAAGTTCTATGTGTTTTCATTACCTAAGTTGTGTTACATCTTAAATAAGGTTGTTTGTAAAAAATATTTTTAAAAACCAAACGTTTATATCAGTAGCTGACAGGAGGCGGCAGAAAGGATGAAAGTTGGATGGATATGAACAGGTCTGTATTGCGGAGGAGGATTTGTTTGAAAATATTTAGATACATGCTTTTCAGGATACACACGTTCAGGAGAAAGAGTGTTTTGAAGTTTTCTAATATTTATTTTATCTCGTACTGTCCGCGTTCTTTCAACTTTTAGTAGCACCACCCAACGTCAAATTGGATCATATGTATTAGAAGCTGCTAACACATCTTCTAAATTATTTTTTTAAATCCGGTTCAAAAGTTAACGTCATAATTCCAAGTATTTATTTAATGAAATATTCTATAATTTTCAAACAAATTTTCAGCATTGAATAAAATATTTTCTAAAACATTTATCAAAATTTCGATATTTAAAATGTCTTTATTTAAAAATGATTTACTAATAAAACTTCTTTTAAAAAACTTATTTATTTTTCAATTTAAAAAATTCAATTTAAAAATTATTTTAAAAGTTATTTATCATTTAAAATTATCTTAATAAATCATTGAAATATTTAATTCTCAGCTGAAAATACCTCACAAATTGTATCCCAAAGGAGAATAAATTGGTACTGGTAGTAAGTATGTGAGACCTTTCAATGAAACTCGCCGCGATATCTTCGAATGGGAATTGATTGTATTTGAGGAATTAGTGTGTGATAAGATGAGATTGAGAGGGATTATGAAGACAATGAAAATAACATCTATATATATTTTTCCACAAGAGTCTTTTTTCGTCAAAAAGATGTAATTTTCAATTATATGAATTTTATTTTTTTGAATTGATATTATCATTATTTATTTATTATTTTATAAGAAATTTGTTTTCCAATTTCACCACTGATTGTTTTCAATAAATTTATTAAAAAGAGCTTGACGACTATAAATCAGTAATATATCGATGTTTTTTGATATATTACTGATTTATAGTCTTCAGGCTCTTTTTAATAAATATTTTATAATTATTATTATTTTTATTATTTTTATTATTATTATTATTATTATTATTATTAAAATGATGATTGCTTTTTATTATTATTATTATTATTATTATTATTATTATTATTATTATTATTATTATTATTATTATTATTATTATTATTATTATTATTATTATTATCAATATTATTACTTCAATAAAATAGAAATGTGATGCAATCAGATAAGCAACGCCTATGAAAACTGCATTTTTGAGCCTGTTCCAGAATTCGCAGTAACGATTAACATAAATGGTTGATGAGAATTGAGAGCAATCGAGATAAACTCGGTATTTGAAATATGGACCTTGACAACGAGCAGTTATAATGAAGATAATAATTTTAATATGGTTAAATTAATACCAGTTAAAAGTCCAATGAAGCAGTAGGAATATGTAAATAAATCAATCACATTGGATTTGACATTGAAATATTTTATCTCTAGTTTCAAATGCTCAATCTCATTATCTTCCATTTGGATGGTGTTCAAACAGATTTTTAATTTTCTCTCTCTCTCTAAGCTATCTTTGATTTCAAATGCTGCTCCAACGAGCTGGAACACGAACCAAAGAGTACATTAATCATAGTTATTATTCAAAAACCTTATCACTCAGTATCTGCACATGAATATATATATATATATATAAACAAAATTGGGAACTATTCCACAATTTGTGGCGGTTGAATGAATTTACGTAAAACTAACAGAATCCAAAAAATAAAATAAAAGACAAAAAATAATTAAAAAGCAATATGTTACTAGGGGAGCAGATATGAGAATTAATATAATTATTTATAATTATTAATATAATATAATTATATAATTATTAATATAATTAATTCCATAGACAGAGTTATTTAAGAAATATAAACTAATTAATTAATCGATTGATATAAACTAATCAATTTAATTAGTAAAGAAAATTCCATATATTGACAGTCGTTATCCTGTGAAAGTAAAATAAAAGTCAATATCTTTTTTTAGAGTTTCGGGTTGATTGAGACCGTTTCGAGTCTCATAATCTATTTTGGTGAATAATTTATGCAGATAGAAACTTATAAAAATGAGCGAAAAAACAGATTTAAATGTCGATATGGTCAAATGTAGATTCCACAAAAATCAATATTAAACCACGAGTGTAAAAAAAAAAGAGTTATTAAAAAATGTAAATAATTTGTCGCTTAGAGTTCTGAATATCATTTGAAAATAAATATTATTGTGTTGATTTTTAAACTTGAAATAAAGACCATGAGAAGTCAATTTTACCTACCAACACTGATAGATTTAAGGAATAGGGCTCAGTCGGAACTGGTCAATAAGGAGGCCCCAAAGTGAAAATAAAGTACCCCCTCTTCGAACGAGCATAGAAATTTTTTTTCAATTTCCCATTTACCTAACAATATGTCGTATTTTATGTATATTATGATAAAAACAATTTCTTAACACTGAAGATATAGTTCTAACCAAGATCTATAAGCAAAATTGAAAGTTTTAAGTAAGGGCTTTTAAAATAATTTGTTTTTTAATTCAAAAACTGGGGCAATTTGACTTTTAAACTCTATTGTTGGGGACATAGTGCATAACATGATGAGAAGCACTGGTATAGATGATGTCATGCAGGATAGACAAAAAATGATTTCAAGCATAAGTCTGTCATCTCAAACTATATGTCATCGAATGACTTTACCAGATCAGATTCAACAATTCAAATCTCTTTAGCTTTCGACGAAAGTACAGATATTTCAGACACATCTCAACTTGTATTGAATTATGGAGTTAATGGTATTTTTTTTGAAGTGACAAAGAAATTGTAAATTTGAAAGATAATCTATAGAGAGGATGTTTTCCAGGCTATAAAAGATTATTTGTCGTGCAATTTCGTGGATTTAGAGGCGCTTTCTGGACTAAAAACAGATGGTACACAAGCTATGATTGGTAAAAAATAAAGGAGCTGCAAAGTTATTTAAGAATGAACTGGAAGCTAGATCTATCAAAATTAATGAAGTACTTCTGAAACATTATTTGATAATATTATTGTGGTAATGCGATTTAACACTATCAGTTCAAAGTATACCAAAGAGAATTAAGTTCGGAATATAGCGACGTCGTACATCTTCCCAGGGTTAGATGATTGATTTGCAGAACACGGTAAAAAATATTTGAATTCTGAAAGGAAATTGAAAGCTTTATGACTGAGGATGGATCTCCCGTTTCAAATTTAAATGACTAAGTGTACGATATTCAACTATTGTAAGTCAACAAGTTGGCTCATAGAGCGAGTTGGGTTGGCCAAACCTGTTTAAGCAAACGGATGAAAGTATAAAATATTATGCCTCTAAAGTCTTTCATCAGTTACAACTTGTGAGATTTGTCAGAAACGTAAAAAATTTACTGGTAAAACAAAAGAATTTATTGAAAAGTTGAATGCTAGCGAACTATTTGAAAATATATTTATTAAGGGATATCGTTTCTATAGTAAGTTCGTGTGTATTATATTTGTATTATATTATATGTATAAAATTATATATATTATGTTTGTATTTATGTTTGTTAGTGCGATAAGAAATATTGTAGCACCCAGCTGAGTCACCGGTAAGTTCACTGTCTCGGGACAAATGGGGTGAATGTATGTAGGGTTATAACAATATGGGTAAAATAAACCGTAACAATTATAAATTACAAACTTTTATTTATATAATAATATAAAAAAACCTTTAATCACCCAGTTAGAGAATTTTAGATATTGTTCTTTAGATAATTTGCGTTTGAACTCCTTTAGATAATTTCTCTAGATAATTCTTTGGATAATTTTCTTTTCTAATACTTTATTGTTTCTTTACTAACGGTAAGTTGTTTCCAGGGCCGGATTTAAGCATTTGTTGGCCCTAGGCAAAGGAGCTTTTTGGGGCCCTCAAAATTAATTAGTATATTTCAAGGAAATTATGTAGGTTATTTTATTTGCTAAAAGTATTTAAGAAATAATTATTTACTACCTATTTATATTTTGAAATATATTTATTAAATAATTCCGTTTAAAAATAAGATACATATGTCATGTCAAAAATATAATTTTACAAAACTTTCTTTCTAAATTTCGATTTTGGGGCCCCCAATACTGCGGGCCCCTAGGCAGTGCCTAGTCTGCCTATAGGTAAATCCGACGCTGGTTGTTTCTCTATCAATGGCAAATTGTTCCTTTACTAATATCGAATTGTTTCTTTATTAATGGCTAATTGTTCCTTTATTAATGACAATTCGTTTCTTTATTAAGGACAATTCGTTTCTTTATCAATGGCAAATTGTTCCTTTACTAATATCGAATTGTTTCTTTACTAATATCGAATTGTTTCTTTACTAATATCAAATTGTTTCTTTATTAATGGCTAATTGTTCCTTTATTAATGACAATTCGTTTCTTTATTAAGGACAATTCGTTTCTTTATCAATGGCAAATTGTTCCTTTACTAATATCGAATTGTTTCTTTACTAATATCGAATTGTTTCTTTACTAATATCAAATTGTTTCTTTATTAATGGCTAATTGTTCCTTTATTAATGACAATTCGTTTCTTTATTAAGGACACTTCGTTTCTTTATAAATGGTAAATAGTTTATTGATTTTTTTAAAATTTGTCAATATTTGTTTAGCGATAATTTACCATAGTAAATTATCGCTATATAGTTTCTTTATTAAATTTTCGAACGCGACATACACCAAACGAAATGGTCCATTTAATATGGGGGAGGAAAATTCATTAAAAATCACAGGTTTATATAGGAATGCCTTTTTAATAAGGATAACAACTATAAAAAGTGGTAATAGCCTCATATTTTATATCACAGGGGGTCGGTAGGACCCCGGGGGAGGCAATGCTCATTGACAAAATGAATTAAGACACTTTTTACTTTTCAAACACACGCAAGATTCATTTATTGAAACTCATAAACCGCAAGGGAAATGCTTCACATCTAAGGGGATAAAATATTAAATATACGCTAATGATAGGGAGAGGGGGGGGGGGGGGTTATGACCCTTATTAAAATTTACAAAGTTTACGAGAAAAAAAATCAACCTATTACTAATAATAATAATAATTTCATATATTAAATAGTGATTACAAAGGGGGAATGCAAAAATTGCTTATCCTAAGATAACATCAAATAATAACTCATTTACATTAAAAAATAAGTTTGGGTAATAAAAAAACTTTATAACGTTTTTTCAATATTACAGGAAAATATTTGAGCTGTCTATTAAAACTATAAAATAAAACTAAAAATGAATAACATAAAAATTGATTACAATTTAGAAACAAGCAAAATCCATTCACTTACCTTTAATGTCAACACAAGCTGAATGGCATTGCTATAAGATGGCGGGCGATCGAATCCGATTAAATGACAAGTTCTAAAGAAAACCAAATACCCAAAACAGAAAATAAACACCAAAATATGGAAGCTGAAAATTTTGAATTAATTCACAAATTTATGATATGAGATATGAGATTACTGTTTAATTTTAAAACCAATTATTCCGATTGATATTACTGTAACGATTAAGGAATGCCAAACAGCAGTGCCACAAACACAAATTACAAATAACAAACCAAATAAACTCATAAAGTATTTTTTGAAACTTGGTCGTATTTCATTTGATATAAATGCACAAAAAATAGAAAGGATTAGCATAAATGCATAAACAAAATCATCCCAGGTCATTGTAAAATAATAAATTGCAAAATTAAAATTTCAAATAGATTTAAAAATTAATATTTTTGAATATTAAATAATAACTAATTATTATAGTTAGTTATTTTTTACTTAGAATTATAATAAAAATGGATATTATTATTTAAATTTTCATTAGTTTTAAATAAATTATATTCAAATGATGTTATTTTAATTAAATTAATTGAAATGACTTAAAATGTTAAAATAATTATTTCAACAATTAAAAGAACTTAAAGAAATATTAAATAATAATATTTTTAAGATATTATATTGAAAACTGTAATAATTATAAAAAATTTACATGTAAATTACAAAAAAATTAAATCACAGTATCAGAATCATTTCATTTGTTCAAGTATATTTTAAGTTGATAAAATTTAAATTAATTTGATATCGAATGAATGTTCACATAAAAATATTTCTAATTTTTCTACTGTACTCCAAGGTTTTTTTTACTGGAATTCATCCTTTTAATATTAAATTTATGATATCCGTTTCTGCGTTTATTGAAATTTAATTGTTGTTGATGTTGTTGTTAAATTGATGTTGCATTGTCTCATGCTATATTTATTATTAATGCATCTTATTATTATTATTACTATTCTCAAACTATATAAAATATTATTATAGTTATTATTATATTCAAAGTTATTTTCAAAATAACAAAAACTAAATAAAATTTATTTGTTAAAAACATTTAGTGAACAAAGTTTACTATCTTCTTAGTATTGTGGAAATCTCTAAGGGTTTTAAATAAAACCATTTCAACATATCGCTGATATCTAGTTTTGCAGGAGGAACAGCTATCGTAACATAAATATTCCGGATCCATCTATTTCATTGTTATATTTATCTTCAGATCCCACATAAATTGGGGGAATATCTCGAAAATCCATATCCCCGTCGCATTGAATACCAAATCGGGGATTAATTCTGCAGGTTTGTTGTACACTGCTGCATTGATTTCAGGATAAAAGAATGCTAACTTCTTTAGTATGACTGCAGCATATTCTTCTGAAAAATATAATATTTAAATTTGTAAACAAAAAACACTAAGATTTATCATAGTCATCGATTTATTTAATCAAACGAGCAGCGCTTGGAATTTTATACATATTTAAAAAATGATTTCTAAGCAATAAACAGTTTGTTTAAAACAAACATTAACCAATTAGAAATTAACCAATTAGAAATCGACCAATGAAATTATCTCATTCTTGACATTGTTAACAAATTCCCTATACTCCAAATTTCTCAACCTAAGCATGACAACCTTTCCACTAGCAAACAATTCTGGTTCAAACATACAATCACATTTTCTCGACATATTGTATTGTCCCATATCCATAGTAACGGTAATTGATTGGATTTTAATATTATTGATTCGATATTGTAATTTATTAATATTCAAGGGTTTCTTACATCCCATGATTATGTATTTGCCAGTCTTGAAAAATATTATCGGGTATTTCCGCTTATATCAACAATTTGCTGTGGTTTTCCTGATGGGAACCTCATATTCGATACATCAAAATTTCCTCGATAATTTATATTTGCTAACATTATTAAATCATTTATGAAAATTAGTCTTTATATACAAATTGAGCACGAGTTCATTAAATCATCGAATATAAACAAATACATATATATTGATAAAATTTGAAATGGAATTAAGAAATGATGCAGTATACCAAATCATTGGTCCGAGTTGTAGCGTAAAAACATTATTTGTTTGCAAATTACTAAAATCAAATTTATTCAAAACATAATTCAACAGTATTTATTGGCATATGGGTGCTGATGAAAACACGGATTGAAGCAATCAAGTTTCTGTAAATTAAAAAACATGAAAATAGTAAAGGGATTTGTAAAAACTGGTCCAGCCGTTTGAAGAAAGATGATGTCATCATTATCGATGATTTGTACCAAGAAGCTAGTAAAGAAAAAGATTTTAATAATTTATTCACAAAAATCAGTAGACATGTTGGTGTAACATTAATTTTCATAACACAAAATCTACTTCATCAAGGTGCTGTACATCAAACACGTAATTTAAATTTTCAATTTTTAGTTATTTTCAAGAACCCTAGAGATGCAACGGTGATTGATTTTCTTGCACGTCAAGCATACCTAACAATCGTAATTTTCTAATCAGTGCATTTCAAGATGCCACAAAAATACCGCATGAATATATATTTCTTGATTTCACGCAACAATGTCTCAATGATTTACGAGTAAAAACAGATATTTTCAACCCAAAAGGTGCCATGGTTTATAAACAAAGTTGAAAACATCTATGAATAATAATGTTTTTAAAATGAAGGGTAAAAAATATTGGGAAATCAAGAAAAGTATTAAAAAGAGTATTAAAGTTCCAAAGGTTCCACCAACAACTAGTTATACACTATCTAAAAAACTTGTTACTGAAAATTTCTCTGCAATGAATCTTATTTCGAAAAATCCTAAATCTAAACGTAAATCTAAACGTAAAACTAGTAAAAAAGTAGTTAAAAATCATCGCAGTTTTCCATTTTTTAAAGCATTGTTAAAAGCCCCGAGTATGAAAAGAATGAATATATTGCAATCATTTCCTAATTTTGTTGTCGATGATTTACTCAATATTATACTTAAAGTAGTCAAAGGCAAGATTAAAATCAGTAAATCAAAAAAGCATTTATTGAGTAAACATAGGAAACCTTTGTTATTATTAGTAAATAATAAAAATCGTGAGCAAATGAGGAAAATTATATATAAACAACAAGGGGGACTTAATGGTGCATTGATACTTCTGGCATTATCATTATTAAGTGGAGTTGGAGGAAATCAATCTTAAACATAATCATAAACAATGGGTGCTAATCCTTCATTACCCGACATTAAATTTAAATTTAAATCTTCTTGCTGTAATGGGGAAGATATGGACAAACCCAGAAGACGAGGCAGGTTTTGGTGGAGTGGCAAAATTAAAGAAAAGAGTTCCGAATTCGAAAAAGGAAACCCAGAAGTGTTTATCAGACCAGCTTGCGTACAGTTTGAACAAACCAATGTAGAAACGATTCCCAACAAGAGCATATTATGTTGAAAGATTTAATCGAACATTGAGAGATAGATTAAAGAAATTGTTCGTACATCAAGGTAATAAAAAATGGTTAAATTTTTTACCAAAAATAATAACAAGTTATAATCATTCATCACATCGATGATTGAATGGATTGAGACCGGTTGATATCACATCAAAAACATCTGTAAAAATTGCAAAACCGAAATATAAAGTAGGTGATCATGTTAGAATTAGTAAAATTAGTGCATCACCATTGATTAAAAGTTTCGATACAAATTGGAGTGATGAAATCTTTGTAAGTTCAAAAATAAATACTAAACTGAATCCTGTAATGTATGTCATCAAAGACAATAATAATAATATTGTACAAGGGAAATTTTATGAGCAAGAATTACAAGTCATTCCTCTCCCAAAAGTATTTAGAATTCAAAAAATATTGAAAACTAAAAAGGTCGGTAAGGATAAACAATACTATGTCAAATGGTATGGTTATCAAAACCCGTCATGGATATCAGCAAAAGACTTAGTAAAGTGAATTTTTATACTATTTTACCGAGCAACAGTTGCCCATTAATTCATCAAGACAATCAAGCAGGCAAAGTCATATTCGAACTCCAAAATACCTATCTATTTGGATATGGACTGAGAAGTTGTTCGGTTGGATTTTACATTTGTATACAATTTATTCCCAATCTATAGCAAATCAGTCATTGAATATAATAAGAAAGTAGCAGTAACGGGGTATATTAATGTTCTTATAGATAAAGATAGTTATAACTTAACGAGTTCATCGAAATCTAGGAAACCCATAATTTATGATGATGGTCAATATTTATACGTGAATTGCTTGAATCAACCATTTGAATTTTTATTTTCTACAACGGCTAATGCTAAACGTCTTGGATTTACTGAATTACGTAATGTATTTAATACCACAGTCAAAATAATCTCGCTGCACTTCCGAAATCTACTAATTTAGTGGAATTCAAATTTAAGCTGTTATACAATGAAACAACTGAGCATGCATATACTTTTAAAGTTGATGTATATATTACAGAACTCGAACAATTACAATGTTATTTAGCAGAAAATTGTAGCAATATTTTAACAGTTTTCGAGCTTCAAAAAGATAAAGTATTTACATTTAGTATAAATTCAAATCTTAGTAAAGTTAAATTTGACTCAAATTTGACAAAAACATTAGGATTATCTAAACAAACATATGCACAAAATGAAAAAATTTATGAAGGAACAAACAAACCGCAAATCCTTAAACATCATCAGCAAATGTTCATTTACAGTAATATCGTAGAACCAGTCATTGTTGGCGATTTCAGTGTTCCTTTAATGAAATCAATATGGATTGAAAAACATGATCAGGATGAAGTTGTACAAATCAATGTAGAAAATCCTTTTGATTCTCTTATTTAACTCTTTTCGTCTCTAATTTCGTTCCATTCTTGTTCTACTTTTTGTTCTGATTTTATATATTTTATCATAAGCTAAAAATTTTGCTTAATTATTATACAGTGGTGTTCAACATTTTTCAGCTGCGAGCCATTTTACAAATTATCAGAATATTCGCGGGTCAGGAATAATTTAATTATTATAGACTTGCATTTTTGTTATTTATGGTCGAAATAAAAATAATTGAGATTTTTCAAAACTTAAAATTAATTATCAGTGAAATAATTCGATTTAGCTGACAATTAAACCTAATAAATTAAGATCGATTAATATTTCAATATAAAATCAATACTAACAATATTTAATTTATTTTATAATATTTAACACAAAAATAAATTTATTTAATTTTACATTCTTTTATTGAAATCTTCTAAGGAATAAGCATTTTTAAATTTTGTGTAATTAAATATTCAAATGAAATAATAAATTTTTTTTCTTTTTTTCATAATTTTACTTAGCAAGATTTTTTAATTTTTTCTAATGAATTTTGTTTTATTTGTAAAATATTATATTTTTTTCTATTATTTTGAATAATTAAATTTAACTAAAAAACTAAAAATTAAAAAAATATATCATGTAATTGTTCAGGAGCCGCATGTTGCCCGTGGGATTTTGGTTGGGCACCATTGCTTTAGTAGTAGATAATATATTTAAATTTAAAATTTAGATTAAAACGTTTATAAAACCAATAAAATGTATTAGGTATAAACAGTAATTTTTAGGTCATGTGAAAAATTCAACTTCAGCTCGTTTCTTGGTGCAAAACATTTTTTTTAAAATTTTCACGTTAACCACCAAACACTTTGAGAACTAGTTTTGTAAAGAATAAAGTTTTCTTTCTCTATCAATCTATCTTTCGATATACAAATGAAAGAACACTATTTTTTAAAATATATATTTTTGCAATATATTTTGACAGCTCAGCTGTCACCATCAGAAACTAGACAACTACAATAAAAATTATTGTATTTATAGGTTTGATTCTGTTATAGTTCTAACGTTTTCTAAGAATTTTAGAAATTTTAGAAAAGTTATTTTAAAAAATATTGGAAGTGTATAAGTTAAAAATATTTCAAAGTCTTATGAAGTTCGTGATATGTTCAGTAACAAATCTGACGCCTTTTGGTGAATGTCCTGATCTCTTATTTTGTTTTACTTGTAATGGATGTAATTCCACTTACCTGGGAAAGACTTTGCATCAAATATTTTGGGGTAAAATAA